>MU224504.1:115548-125726 GCA_018584345.1 Thuja plicata
CCTCTAACAAGGTCGCACTTAACCATGTGTTTGTAACCTTTAACAGGGTTGGCTCCTAACAGGGCTCACTTTAGAAGAGTGAAAATTTGGGGTACCGGTCCCAGTGGTTTTTCCCTTAACAGGGTTTTCATGTTAAAATCCTTGTGTTATATGTGCACATGGTTTATTACTTTATTGTTTTACATTCTGCATATGCATTTATGGATTGACTGGTATACTCTGCATATTTACTGAGTATCAATAAATACAGTTTACTGCATATCAGTTATCAAGGAGAATAAGGACAGACAATGTAAACCAACAGACAGTTATTTGTTTCAAGTATTTCAAAGGCATACATCTTGTAGGGACTTAATAATTGGAGAAGTACTGATTGGTGGATTAAAGTTTAAATTGGATAAATTTTTGTGGCCACTGATTCACCCCCCCCCCCTTCTCAGTTATTACTAACAGTATTAACAGATTTAGGTTCAAAGTCACAAAGTAAACATCTAGTGTTTAGTGACTTACTTCTTGTTCTCATTCTAGCCTTCTTGTCTCCTATGATTTGATTCTATGGATGGTGTCTTCTGACATACTTGGCAAGTTTTGGTTCATCCCTTTGTTCATCATTGTCATCATCTTCTTGACCTTTGTTCTAACTTCCATTGTTCAGAACATCATCTTGAGGATTTTCCTGATTTTTGATAATTGCAGCCTAATACTCGGGTATAATATTCTGTTGCTCAGGTAGAGTGTTAGGTTCTATATAAAAAAAACATGTTGTAGTCCTCTTGTTCTTTTCTTCTTTCCTTATCATTATTTTTTGCAAATTCATCTATTTACATATTTGCACTTTCAATGATTTTGTTAGATGACTTGTTAAGACATTTATAAGCCTTGCTTTTGGTTGAATACCCTAGAAAGATACCTTCTTCACTTTTGGAGTCAAGTTTTCCATTTTTATCATCCTTCAAAATATAACATTGACTACCAAAGATTTTGAAGTAACTTACATTGGGTTTATGACCATACCAAAGCTCATAGGGTGTCTTCTTTGTTTCCTTCTTCAAGTGTACTCTGTTTAATGTGTAGACACTAGTACTGATAGCTTCCCTCCAGAAGGTTTGAGTGATTCTCTTCTCAATCATCAATATTCTTGCACAGTCAATAATTGATCTGTTTCTCCTTTCAGCAATTCCATTTTGCTGTGGTGTTCTTTGCACAGAAACCTGTCTTTTAATTCCATGCTCATTGCAATAGTTAGTGAATTCATTTGAAGTAAATTCCCCTCCTCTATCTGACCTTAAGACTTTCAATTTTTTTTCACTTTGTTTTTCTACCATATTCTTATACCATTTAAACATCTTGAATGCTTCTTATTTATCTTTAAGAACACGACTGTCATTATTCTAGAATAATCATCAACAAAGAGAATAAAATACCTATCTCCATAGTAACTCTTTGTCCTCATGGGTCCACATAGATCTGTATGGACAAATTCTAGAGTTTCATTAGATGTATGGGTTTTACTCTTGAAACTAGACTTTGTCATCTTACCTTTTTGACAATTCTTGCACATGATAGTCTGGTATTTCCTTAAAAAGATTAAAAGATTAATTTTGTAGGTAGGTTCATGTTAAGCTATGTAGGATTAGTAAGATGTATTACACTCATATTGAGAAAACATAAAGGGTTCAGATCAACCCTTTGTTACTAATAACTGAGTGGGTGGGGGGGGTGAATTAGTGGCCTCAAAAATATTCCTATACATAAAACCAAAAGCTTAGTACCACAATATTAAGCCTCTAGTTATCTTCAGTCCTATAAGATGAATGCTTTCAAATATATTGATCAAATTACTACTGCTCAGAATTCTTTGTTAAACCTTATTATGTATGTTTACCGAATAGCAGTCTGTTAATTTAGCAAAAAATAGTAAATTACTTAGAGTATACCAATCAATCCATATTAGCTATGTGTAATGCAAAACACTAAATTAATGAGTCATAAACACATTGACACGTGGATTTTTAATGTGGAAACATTGTTAGGGGAAAAACCATTGGGACCGGTAACCCAAAATTTTCACTCTTCTGAAGTGAGCTTGGTGAAGAGCCAACCCTGTTAAAGGTTATAAACACACTGTTAGGTGTGACCTTATTAGAGGATTTAAAAGATTAGTTTGTCATTTGAAATCAGGCATTACCATGCTACATTCCTTGTCCAAACTCTTCTAGTTTGTCAAATGGTATCTGGCATCTCATGCTATCTTCATGATCAAAATTTTTGATACTCCTTGGGATGTATCTCAATATAGAAAGGATCTTTAAATATTGCTTGGTTATGAGAATTTTTGAATCAATGGTTAAACTAAAACAATACGATCTGTTCACATATACAACTTATACTTGTAGATTTTCAGATCTATTGTAAGGTCATAAAACTATTCTGATCAATATATCCTTTTTAATACCTTTTCTCCACTTTTGTTCTGCTCAGTGATGCTATGCTCTATTGCTTGGTGTCCGCAGAAAAGTTTAGCTCTTTCATTAGCTTGATTGATCAGGACTATATGAAGTTTCTCTTCAGCATCCTATTTTTCATTCAATCCCCTTAATTCTTAATGAATTAAGATGTCTCTGTATAGAGAAGATATCACCATTTTTTAGGTTCTTGATTTTCTTGATCTTGGCATGATCTACAATCTTAGCCAATCTGATTTAAAGAAAAACTCTTGTTTTATCTCGCAGAGATCTTCTTACCAAATGGAAAAAAAAGCTTCAAATCCTTTAATCATCTCTGGCCTTATCTTGTCGATGAAAAAAATTATAACTACAAGTTAAGTTTATATTTAGCTCTGCCAGCTATATATTTTGCCATTTATGAACTCAAGTTAACTTTCGGTATTTTAACTCTTTGTAGCTTCAGTCAACACTCTAGTTCTCCTCAGGATTCTCTGTTGGTTTATACTTTGATTATGGTCATTAGTTATGCTTGTGATTCTCCTTGTTGGTAATGCTCGTTGGTGTTTTTTCTTGGGCATCACTGTGATGTGACTTTCGGTAATCTTTGTCTGTTGAGTTCCACTAGCCGTCGGTGTTTGAAGCCACATAGTGAATGCTCGTCTTTTATGCATTACTGAAAGCATAATATTTTTCTCTCTAATTCTTTGAAGTCTTTGACACTTTGATTATAACCAATTATATTATATCAAGTTGACATCAATGACAATACAATCCATTAACTAATTTAATGTCTTGCATTATCTTTCTGCATTTTGGTGATAAACTTAACATCTTCAAACATTCAATCAGTTACATGTCATCAATCTCTCCCTTTGGCATTGATGGAAACATACTACATTACCATATTATACTATTACTAATAAAATATAAAATGTAACTATTTCATCAAGCTTTTCTATTGTAACTAGTACAAATACTTGGCTTTTGGTAAGCTCAAATAGCTTAGATTTGTTTCTTCCAAAATGGTTGTCTTCAATCTTCAATCCCTTCACTGGATAGATGTAGCATCTAATGTCTTTGTTCTGATATGTGCACTGCCTTGACTGATCCTCTTCTTGATAATCTCTTTTTATTTTGACAACAATTTCTCTCTTGTATGAATTCTCTCCCTTTGTTATTTCTCTCCCTGAGATGGATATTTCATATGTAATCAATCTCTCTCCCTTTGAATATTGATTAACTCTTTCTTTTGATTCTCAGGAACTTCACTTCATGGATAATGATATAATATTTTTCGATCAATGAGATAATCACTCCATTATGATAATGAAATAATCTCTCCCTTTGACAACAATGCCAAACAAAAATCACCTATATCATGTTCCATCCCTTTATATAATATATTCCTTGAATTTCCCTATCTATCAACAATACAATGTCTCTGTTATTCAGTGTATACTTGTACCTTGTTGTGTACATATGTAACTGTTGCTATTCATCTCAGTCTTTGCATCAACATGAATGATCTTTAGATTGTGTGTAGGTTGTTGCATCCTCCTAGTCATCTTTATGACTGATAAACAAGGGTTGGACCCCTAGTCTTTGTCTTAGGTACTCAAATATATCTTTCCGTAATGGCTTGGTTAATATATCAGCTAATTGTTCCTTTAATTGAATATATTCTAGTATCACCTCCTTTGATTGCACTTGTTCTCTCAGATAGTGATACTTGATAGCAGTATTCATAGTCTTAGCATGCATGACTGGATTCTTAGAAATGTTAATTGCAGTGGTGTTATCACAATAGATAATTATTGGTTCAAGAATCTTCATATTCATACCTTCCAGCAACTATTTGATCCATGCAATATTGGAGCAATTTGCAGCAGCAACCACATACTCTGCTTCTGCAGTAGACTGAGAGATGCATCCTTGCTTCTTGCTGATCCATGTGACAAGTCTGTCACCCATGAAGAATGCTCCTCCAGTTGTGCTCTTTCATTCATCAATATTTCTAGCCCAATCAACATCTATATAGACTTGTAGCTCAAATTTTCCTTCTATTTTATACCATAATCCATAGTCCTCGGTGTTCTTTAGATATCTCAGAATTCTCTTGACAACAGTTATATGTGATTCTTTGGGATTAGCAGAGAAACTTGCAACTATTCCAACTGCATGTGCTATATCTGGTTTGGTGTGAACAACATACATTAGTTTCCCAATCGTTGATCTATACAAGGTTTGATTTATCTCATTTGATTTGTCTTGTTTTTTCAACTTACATCCATTAGCCATAGGTGTTCCAACTGATTTTGAATCTTCCATCTTGAATATCTTCAGCACTTCCTTGATGTATTTGGACTAAGTGATATATATGTTTGCATCTTGTTGAAGAATCTATAGACCAAGAAAGAATTTGATCTCTCCAAACATTGACATTTCAAATTCTTTGCTCATTTCATTAGCAAAGGATTTGCATAAAAATTCATTTCCTCCAAAAATTATATCATCAACAAACATTTCAACAATCAAAATATTACCATCAATATCTTCTTTTAAGTACATATTGTTATTTTCACTTATTCTAAGAAATTTTATGCTAATGAGATAGGAGTGAATTTTTTCATACCAAGCTCTAGGTGCTTGTTTCAGTCCATAAAAGGCTTTATGTAGACTACATACCATGTTTCTCTTGTCTGGATCAACAAACCCTTCTGGTTGTTCAATGTATACCTCTTCTTCCAGTATTCCATTTAGGAATGCAGATTTGACATCCATCTGGTATACCTTGAATCCTTTGAATACAACATAAGAAAGTAAGATTCTAACTCCTTCTAGTCTAGAAATGGGTACAAAGGCTTCTCCATAATAAATACCTTCTTCTTGTGCATATAGCTTGCATACTAACCTTTCTTTGTTTCTTGTGACTTCTCCATTCTCATTCAGCTTGTTTCTAAATATCCATTTGGTACCAATGACATTCTTGTCATCTAGTTTCGGTACTAGTGTCCATGTATTGTTCTTCTCAATCTATTCTATTTCTTCATTCATAGCATTGACCCATTCTTCATTATCAAGTGCAGTATTAATAAATTTAGGCTCAAAGTCACAAAGTAAACATCTGGTGTTTAGTGACTTACTTCTTGTTCTTATTCTAGCCTTCTTGTCTCCTATGATTTGATTCTATGGATGGTGTCTTATGACATACTTGGCAAGTTTCAATTTAGACCTTTGTTCATCATTTTGATCATCTTCTTGACCTTCGTTATAATTTCCATTGTTCAGAACATCATCTTGAGGATTTTCCTTATTTTTGGTAATTGCAGCCTAATGCTTGGGTGCAATATTCTATTGCTCGGGAGTGATACACTATTGCTCGGGTAGAGTGTCAGGTTCTGTATAAAAAAAATGTTGAAGTCCTCTGGTTCTTTTCTTCTTTCCTTATCATTCTTTTCTGCAAATTCATCTATTTTCACATTTGCACTTTCAATGATTTTGTTAGATGACTTGTTAAGACATTTGTAAGCCTTTCTTTTGGTTGAATACCATAGAAAGATACCTTCTTCACTTTTGGAGTCAAGGTTTACATTTCTATCATCCTTCAAAATATAACATTGAATACCAAAGATTTTGAAGTAACTTACATTGGGTGTATGACCATACCAAAGCTCATAGGGTGTCTTCTTTGTTTCCTTTTTCAATTGTACTCTATTTAATGTGTAGATAGAAGTACTGATAGCTTCCCTCCTAAAGGTTTGAATGATTCTCGTCTCAATCATTAATGTTCTTGTATAGTCAACAATTGATTTGTTTCTCCTTTCAGAAATTCCATTTTGCTGTGGTGTTCTTGGTGCAGAAACCTGTCTTTTAATTCCATGCTCATTGCAATAGTTAGTGAATTCATCTGAAGTAAATTCCCCTCCTCTATCTGACCTTAAGCATTTCACTTTCTTTTCACTTTGTTTTTCTACCATAGCCTTATACCATTTAAACATCTTGAATACTTCTTATTTATCTTTTAAGAACACGACTGTCATCATTCTAGAATAATCACCAACAAAGAGAATAAAATACCTATCTCCATAGTAACTCTTTGTCCTCATGGGTCCACATAGATCTGTATGGACTAATTCTAGAGTTGCATTAGATGTAGTCATTTTACTCTTGAAACTAGACTTTGTCATCTTACCTTTTTGACAATTCTTGCACATGATATGCTCGGGCCTAGTCATGCTTGATAAGCGTCTGAAATTCCTTTTGTTGCTTATCTTTATCATGTTGTCAAAATTCACATGACACAATCTTTTGTGCCACAACCATATGTCTTTGTTTCTAGCTATTAAACAAGTGGTGTTAGTGTCATCAATATAGAAAAGGTTGCATTTTGTCTGCTCACCGGATCCAATCAACCTTCCTGATTCATTGGAGATCTTTGCCTTCTTATTTTTAAATGCCACTCGATGACCTGTGTTATTCAGATGTGAAACAATTGACAGATTATAATTCAGTCCTTTTACCTAGTAAGCATTTTCATATTTGATCAGGTTATTCAACATTATAGTTCCTTTACCTTCAACTGGACAAGGTGTATCATTTCCCATTCTTATTGAACCACCATTATAGTATTCAAAATTCTCAAAATTTTGTTTATCACCAGTCATATGGTGAGTGTAGCCACTATCTATGATCCAGACATCATTCTTACTAACTTTAGATATGAGTGCATTTTCTACATACCTTTCTTCTTCTTTGTCTGAATCATCCTTCATGGCTACAAATACCACCTCAATTTCATCTTCTGATTTGGTGTCAGTTTCATTAGCTCTATTCTCAACTAGGTAACAATCTTTCTTCCCTTTTTCATTGTAGTCTCAGGTATCTCTTTTGTCAGATTGTCAGTTTCTTCGGTAATCTTTGTTATCACCTCTATCAAACTTTTTCTCGTATGATCTGTCATTACCTCTGTCATGTTTTGTTCTGTTTAGACATCTTGTAGCAAATTTTTCAACCTATTTACAATTGAAACATACAAGTGTTAATTTACCTTTGTATCTACCTTTGCCTAGATCTTCAATCTTCTTTCCATTAGTGCTTCAATCTCATCAAGTCCTTTATCCTCATTATTACTTTCACTATCATATCTAATAGCATGTCTATGACTTGAGTTACTTATCTTTAAAGAAGATTTGAATATAGATTCTATAGATGGTAGGACACTATTATCAAAGTTATTCATCTCAAATGAAATCAATCTACCAATAAGACTATCTAGAGTAATTGTATTGTTTGCAACTGCTCTCATTTCTTGAATAGCAGAAACTCTAATAGCATATACAAGTAGTAAGATTCTTAAGATTTTACTTACCATTGTCTCCTCTTCTAGTACACCTCCAACTCCTTGGATAGAATTGACTACCTCTTTGATTCTGTAGCTATACTAAGTGATATTTTCTCCTTCTTTCATCCTTAGGTCATCAAACCTCCCTCTTAGGTTTTTTGCCTTTGTTCTTAGTACATTAGCATCTCCTCCATGTACCAGCTTCAACTTATCCCACATTTTCTTTGCAGAGGTGCAGGTTCTGACATCTTAAACCTCAGCATCAGAGAGTGATGAGGAAAGTTCTATCATCATGCAATTATGCTCATGCTTTACTCTTAATTGCTCAAGAGTGTGAGGTCCTATAGAAAACACATATTCAGTATCAAGGTATTGAGTAACATCATTTCCAATACATGATAGGTGGAATCTTATTCTGATTTTCCATGATAAAAAAGTTGTCTTTATTCAACTTGGGCACATCTCGTCTATTCATCTTGTGATCTTTTTCTTGTGGTGTTAAACTCCCTTTCTAAGCACACAAGCTCTGAAACCAATTGTTAGTAATAACTGAGAAGCGGGGGTGAATCAGTGGCCTAAAAAATATTCCAATTAATCAACCCAAAAACTTAGTACCACAATATTAAGCCTCTAGTTATCTTTAGTCCTATAAGATGAATGCCTTCAAATATACTTATCAAATTACTACTGCCTGGAATTCTTTATTAAACCTTATTTTGTATGTTTACCAAATACCAGTCTTTTAATTTATCGAAAAATAGTAAATTACTTATAGTATATTGATCAATCCAAATTAGCTATGTGCAATGAAAAACATTAAAGAATTGACTCATAAACACATTGACACATGGATTTTTAACATGGAAACCATGTTAGGTGAAAACCCACTTGGGACCGGTGACCCAAAATTTTTACTCTACTAAAGTGAGCTTAGTGAAGAGCCAACCCTGTTAAAGGTTACAAACACAGTGTTAGGTGTGACCTTGTTAGAGGATTTAAAATATTAGTTTGTCACTTGATATCGGGCATTTCTATGCTACCTTCCTTTTCCAAACTCTTCTGGTTTGTCAAATGGTATCTGCAATCTCACGCTATCTTCATGATCAAACTTTTTGATACTCCTTGGGATGTATCTCAATATAAAAAGGATCTTTAAATCCTTCTCAGTTAAGAGACTTTCTGAATCAATGGTTAAATTGAAACAGTATGATCTGTTCACATATACAACTTATATTTGTAGATGTTTAGATCTATTGTAAGGTCATAAAACTAATCTAATCAATATATCCTTTTTAATACCTTTTCTCCACTTTTGTTCAGCTTGGTGATGCTATGCTCTGTTGCTCAGTGTCTGTAGAAATGTTTATCTCTTTCCATAGCTTGATTGATCAGGACTGTATGAAGTTTCTCTTCATTAGTTTCTCTTCAGCATCCTCTTTTTCATTCAATCCCCTTAATTTTTAACGAATTAAGTTGTCTCTTTATAGACAAGATATCACCATTTGTTAGGTTCTTGATTTTCTTGATCTTGGCCTGATCCGCAATATTAGCCAATCTGATTTAAAGAAAAACTCCTATTTTATCTCGCAGAGATCTTCTTGCCAACTGGAAAAAATAGCTTTAAATCCTTTACTCATCTTTGACTTTATCTTGTCGATGAAAATAATGATAACTACTAGTTAAGTTTATATTTAGCTCTGCCAGCTAGATAGTTATCATTTCTGAACTCAAGTTAACTTTTGGTGTGCTAACTCTTTGTAGCTTTGGTCAACACTCCAATTCTCCTCGGGCTTCTCCATCGGTTTATACTTTGATTCTGGTCATCGGTTATGCTTGTGATTTTTCTCATCGGTATTTTTGCTCGCGCATCATTGTGACTTGACTTTCGGTGATCTCTGTCCGTTAGGTTCCACTAGCCGTTGGGTTTGAAGTCACATAGTGAATGCTTGTCTTTTATGCATTACTGAAAGCATAATCTTTTTCTCTCTTATTCTCTGAATTCTTTGACACTTTGATTATAACCGAGTAGTTTATATCAAGTTGACATCAATGAAAATAAAATCCATTAACTAATTTAATGTCTTGCATTATCTTTTTGCATTTTGGTGATCAACTTAACATATTTAAAAATTCAATCAGTTACATGTCATCAGCCTTGAGAGAGGAGAAGCCTCTGAGAAAATTAAGAAAACAATATGACTGCAAGCTCCAAATTTAACAAAGTGAAATTTTACAAAAGACTTATGTATGCTTACGAAAAGAAATATATTATAGTCAAAATTTTGACACATAAAGATGAGGTAGGGAAAGATGAACACCCAATTTCTTTTATTTCCTCGATCTTTAAAGACTATGAAGTTAAGTATAAATGTATGGAGAAACAATTCTAT
>MU224505.1:0-10888 GCA_018584345.1 Thuja plicata
CAACAACAAAATATTTACAACAGCTACCCCTTAAATTAATAAATAATATATATTATCATATATATTACTAGTAAATGAATATTATTATTATACTACTAATAATAATAGTTGATAATATTTAATTTATTAAGATGATAATATTGTTTTTTATTGTTATTATTATTAGATATATTAATAAGGAATATGTCGTTATTAATATATTAATAATATTCAATTTGTCCAATACCATAATGATAATATTTATAATATTTATTATAATATATATTATATATATTATAGTATATATTATTATAAAAACTTGTTTTAATATAATGATATTCAATTTTTATTGATTAAATATATTAATAATAATAATTGTTTAATTTCATAATGGTCAATCTTTCAATTATATTTAATTAATGTAATAGGTACAATAATTTGGGAAAATATGCTTGAAGGGTAAAGAATTAGCGTACACCTATTAATCGAGGGATATCACAGTTCCCCCATCTTGAATTTGCTTGTCCTCAAGCCATTGCAATTTTCCTCCTGTTCCAAGGTGATGTTTTTCATTTGGAAGATCCTTTCATATTACCAAATATTCAGTGATCGTTTGATTCCCGAATTCCCTGAGTCTGAAAATGATCTCGGGGCACAGTATGAATTTCCCACAAGGAGTTCCTTTTGATTATATTAATTTCTAATTGGAGTGCAACTCTAATATATTGGTTCAGTGTTCCATTTCCCATGATTACTTCAAACCCTTTGAAATATTGAGTGGGTATCCTCCTCTTTCCTACGAGTGGTGGCTAGGGTTTCATGTCCTGGGTCTTCTAGTCTAGCCCTTTTTACAAGACCTTCTTTTAGTGCTTCCTCCATGTTGTTCATTTGTCCTCTCTTGCACTGGTGACCTTTAGTCCATGGTGCTCTACACTTGAAACACAACCCTTTTTTCTCAATGAGTTCTCATTTTCCCTTACATCGGTGGTCTTTACTCCATGGTTGTTGAAAAGAGAAACATTTTGATTGATCTCTCTTGGGTTCCTTGCCTTGATTTGGCATTCCATTTAAATGGCCTCTTAGTTTTTCCTTAGTTGTATCATATTCTATCATTTTTGCCTTCCTTATGGCTTCTTCGAGTGTTTGGGATTGGAAAGGTTTTACCCTTATTTTGATGTGTTCTTTAAGCCCTTCAATAAACATATAGACCCACCCTTTTTGGGATATGTCAGGAACCATAACTAATAGACTTTGAATTTTTTTAGAAAATTCTTCAATTTAGTTCCTGTTTGTTTGAGATGGGTTAACTCTTAGAAATACCATTCGAGCTCCCTTTGGTCAAACTGACTAATGAGCTTTTGGGTGAACTCACTATAGCTGTTAATACTTTCATGTCCAAGAGTGATGATTCCGTAGTGCCACCAATTGTAAGCTTCGTCGATTAATTGGATTATGGAAAATTTAATGGCATTTTCTTCAGTCATAGGGCTAAGAGAAAGGTAAGTGCCTCATTTTTGAACCTAAGCTTGGGCAATTTCTTTTCCTATCCCATCGAAGTATGGTAGGGACATTTTACCTATCTTAGCTTTAATGTCTCTTTCCCCATGATATCTTCTTCTACTATAGATTTCTAAGGTTTTAGTTTCATAGTATTCTTTAAAGGGAATGGTTGCTTGTAATTTTGGTTCTAAACTACCATACATTTGGGCAATATCTTCTACTGAAATGGTGGATGGTTCTTCTCTTTCATCAACAAGTCCTTCTCTTGCGATAAAGGATGGTATAATAGGTCCCATGGTGGAACCTTGAGTTGATTCGTAATTTTTAGAATGATTGAAGTGAGTATCTCTCCCTAGATTGAGATTGGGTCTCTCATTATGATTTCTTTTGTTCATGTCTTGGATGGCCTGGAGTATCAATTGGTTGGTTCTTTCAAACTTTTCATTAGTCTGTTCCATGAAATTTCTTACCTCTTGTGCTAGTTGGTCTGTCATAGCTTTCTTTCCTCTGGTGCGTCGATAGGTTTGCATGAACCAAATACACAGGATGGCAAGATCAAAGCTCTGATACCACTATAATGTCCCTTCTTATTCTCCTTAGGTAATTTCCTGCAAAGCTGATGTTAGAAAATAAAATATTACATAATATTTATGGGTATATGCACCAAGATGGGGGACCGAAAAGGTGCCAAATTCCTTTTTGGCCCCCATCCACGCATAGGGCGCATGCCCTATAGCCCGTGTCACCCTATGGTTTGGGAAATTTAAACCATAGGCCGTGCGCCCTATAGGGCGTGCCCCCTAATTTGTTGCATAAAGTGTTTGGGCAGCCACTTTTGTGGCTTATTTTCCTTCTCCAAAGTCGTGGCTTGCTATTTTTCTCTTCATAACAGTGCGTATGCAATTCATTGTGAGGTTTTCTCCATCAAACTGAAGCAAAAAATTGCTCCACGACGTCAACAAGGTTGAACTGGAAGAAGAGGTAAGTGATTCTACAACCATGAATGCTATTTGTTTTGAAATTTAGGTTTAATTTTTAGTTTTTCTTCAAATTTGATTGTCAAAGTTTCTTGTCTTAAATTTTATGTTTAATTAGAGTTTTAAAATAGATTTTCTTTTAATTTCCAGGAAGGAATGATATCCCCACAGAAAATCCTCAACCAAACCCTCCATCTTCTACTCATGAACAAATGGATTCTGAAAATAACCAAGAAAATGAACCCCAACCGCCCTCACCAATTGAGAAACCTCCTCCTGGAACACATGAAAACTTGATAAACCAAATAGAAAAAGGGAAAATAGAAATAGAATCATTAATTAGGAGGTTAAAAGATTCTATTGGTACAAATACTAGAAGGGAAACACTTTCAAAATCATTAGAATTGATCTTGACCCATGTAGGTTCACTTAGTGGGCAACTAAATTTATGGCATGACAAAAGAGAAGAACAAAAAAAATATTATGCAAATAAATCATCATATGAGGACATAAAAAAAAAAAAAATTCACAAAAGCTGACATTTGTAAACTCTTTAAAAATCCAGGGGAAACTAAAACTCTTAAACCCACAACAAGGAGGATCCCAATTCATTAGTGCTTGAATGAAGATATAAAAACAAAGTTTTGGGCTAGATGATGGATGGTCTTTGATTCCCCTCCCTGTAGCAATCATGAGGTTCCTATCTATTTCCTGAGGAAACTCTATTGTGATTTTGTCCTAAAGGAAGTGCCAAATTATTTTGACTTTCTAGAGTCTCAGGGTAGAGGTGGGGGTCATCATTTGATAGACCTATGGCACGTCGTGAACCTAATGCACCTAGGTTTCACAATTGCAAGCCAGAGGTGAATCATATTAGCATTCCTTCCAATGTGAAGGAACACATGGAGCTGGACACACTAGGCACGATTAGTGCTCTCACACAAACTCTCATTCAGTGCGCCACTCCTCTAGTCGAGGGTGACCATGCTTAGTCTGCGAGGGGTCATTTTTTTCATTCTTGTGGATCCTTGTGCACATTTGGTACTACCGAGAGAGAGGAAGAGGATGATGGAATGATGACTGATGATTTTATCAATACAACATTTGGCATTGATACAAAGGTAAATATTTGCAAGTTCATTAAATTTATTTGATCATATTTCATTTTTAAATGGATGAATTTAATTAAATTAGTATCTATTGTTTATGATGAAAATTCAGGGAAAGAGTGTCGGTGGCAGTGAGAATGATCACCCAGACCCTTTATACACTACCACGTTAACTCCACAAGTATGTATCAAATAAAACATTTTTTAAAGTATACATTTGATTATTCTATAATTATATGGATGTTTGTCTCATAACTTATTGTGCATGTACATTAGTTCACTACTGGACCATCGACGTTGACTATAGATAGTGAAGGGCCTCGTTCTCATTTTGTTGAGGTATGTTTATTTGCATGTTAATTTGATTTACTTGATTATATTTAATTAATAAATGAATGAATAACTAGATTAGTAGACAAAGATCAAAATCCAAAGTCAAAGTTGTCATGACAATGATCACATTCCTTCACCTGCCTTTGTGACAACATCATTTAGTCCACAGGTATATATGTAATAATGCATTATAATTAACAAGTCAGTGGTTTGTTCTTATATTAATGGTTGTCTTATAAATTACCATACATGTGCACTAGTTTGATGCTAGAGCTACGACATCGACATTGCACACTGAAGGATGTGGTGGCACCTTCACAGAGGTATCATTTATTAATTAGTGGGGTTATAAAATATTATAGGTATTCTTGATAACTACATAATACTCTTGTTGTTTCATTTTTAGTTAATGACAACAGAGACTCCTCCTTTTGTTCGTGATAGTCTGAATCGTGGCATAGCTGTAGCTATAGCTAGTTCTGATGCATTGATCGAGGTATGAAAGAGATAACTTAATTAGAATTGTTATTTTAATAGTTTGTATTGAAATTTTTAATGATATTAAGGTATGTATTTTGAATATTATTTTGATCATTGTTGTAGGGGCTCATTACTCTAGATCGTCAGCGTGCCACTTCGATAGATCTACATAGCGACTATTTGTTAGCGGTAAGCAGATACTCTATTTTATGTCATCCTCTAATTAAATTTCTATGTATATTAGTTATTGATGTTTATACTTGTTATTTTATCAGCTCAAGCTGCAGAAGAGTCTAGATAGGAGGACTACTGAGCACACTCGCAAGAGTACTGCATCTCCATCGACGTGATGATCAAAGACAACCCAAGATTCATTTTCTTACCCTTCCGAGAAATGACTAGATTAGAGATAATCATTGTATGCCAATATGGCATTATTGGACATATTTTTGTATATTGTATAAGTGACATGTTCTATATCCATTTGGCTTTCACGATGCCAATTTAACTTTATTAGACATATATGTTTTTCTTCATACTCTACGAATATATCATGTGTACTGATGTAACTACTTTATGTTTATGTGGATGTATTATGCTTTGTAAATTGCTTGTCTTATATTTATGTTTTCACTTGTATCTATGTATATTGTTACTAAATAATTCATACTTAATGAGAATATGCATGTTTCATTTCATAAACCTAGACTCATAATTTTCATTCCACCACCTTAATGAAATGATAATAGTTCATATAAGATACAAGAATGTTATGAGATGCACCAGTAAATTGTGGTGACCGAATGTTTGAATGAGTTGTGAAGCATAAAAAGGTTATTCTTGGCATTTACACATCAAATTGAAGGTGTTAGTGGAGACGGTTCAATATTAGGATGAGCAATTTTCAAAATATGCAATGTTTCAGCATTCAACTGCGCAACATTGAACATTTTTGCATCAACCGATATTAGGTTAGAAAATTAAAATGGAAGTGAATCTCCAAAATAAGAGATAGGTTATTGTAGGCCTCTATGACACGGTCCTATATCACTTGATGGCTTGTCGATACCCCTCGGGAGCTCTGAGAAACAGATTATTGAATATCGGCAATTTTGTTGCTTGGTGCACCTTGAGGGACACTTGGCTCCATAGCGGTCGACAACATTGGAGCCTCTTCACCTCCATGGCAAGGATGTTCCTAGCATTCAACTGGCATTTCAAAGCTATTGGTGGAGATGGTTCGAAGCCACGACGAGCCGGTTTCAAGATATGCAATGTGTTAGCATTCAACTGCGCAACATTGCAAGTTTTGGTATCAACCGAGATTGAATCAGATAATGAAAATGCAAGCGAATCTCCAAAAACCAAGATAGGTTATTATAGAACTCCGTGACATGGTCTTGTAGCACTTGACAGCTTGTTGATAACCCTTGGGAGCTCCAAGAAATGGACTACTAAATATCAATAATTTTGTTGCCTGGTGCACCTTTAGGGACACTTGGCTCCATAGTGGTCGGCAATGTTTGAGCCTCTTTGCCTCCATGGCAGGGTTGTTCCTAGAATTCACCTGGCATTCTATAGTTTTTAGTGGAGACGGTTGGATGCCACAACAAGCAGTTTTCAAGATATGCAATGTGTCAACATTCAACTACGCAACATTGCAAGTTTTGGCATCAACCGAGATTGGGTGGGAAAATGAAAACATAAAATAATCTCCAAAATTAGAGATAGGTTATTATAGGCCTCCGTGACATGGTCCTGTAGCCCTTGATGCCTCATCAATACCCCTCTGGAGCTCTGAGAAATGGACTACTGAATATCGACATTTTTGTTGCCTGGTGCACCTTGAGGGACACTTGGCTCCATAGTGGTCGACAATATTTGAGCCTCTTCAGCTCCATGGAAGGGTCACTCCTAGAACTCACCCAACATTTTGGAGCTTTTGGCAGAGATGGTTCGATGCCACAATGAGCACTTTTAAAGATATGCAATGTGTCAGCATTCAACTGCGCAACATTGCAAGTTTTGGCATCAACCAAGATTGGGTGGGAAAATGAAAACTGAAGAGAATCTCCAAAATCCAAGATAGGTTATTTAAGGCCTCCATGACATAGTCCTATAGCACTTGACATCTTGTTGATACCCCTCAAGAGCTCCGAGAAAAAAACTATTGAATATTGGAAATTTTGTTGCCTGGTGCACCTTGAGGGACACTTGGCTTCATAGCGGTCGACAACGTTCGAGCCTCTTTGCCTCCATGTAAAGGTTTTTCCTAACATACAACTGACATTTTGAAGTTTTTGGCAGAGACAGTTCGAAGCCATGATGAGCGGTTTTCAAGATATGCAATGTGTCAGCATTCAACTACGCAATATTACAAGTTTTGGCATCAACCAAGATTGGGTTGCAAAATGAAAATGGAAGCGAATCTTCAAAAACCAAGATAGGTTATTGTAGGCCTTCTTGAAATGGTCTTGTAGCACATGAAATATTGTCAATACTCCTTGGGAGCTCCGAGAAATGGACTACTGAATATCGGCAATTTTGTTGCCTGGTGCACCTTGAGGGACACTTGGCTCCATAGCGGTCAGCAACGTTCAAGCCTCTTTTCCTTCATGGAAGGTTTGTTCCTAGAATTCACCCAGAATTCTAGAGCTGTTGGCAAAGATGATTCAATGCCACAATGAGATTTTTTCAAGATATGCATTGTGTCAGCATTCAACTGCGCAAGATTGCAAGTTTTGGGATCAACCGAGATTGGGTCAAAAAATGAAAATGAAAGAAAATCTCCAAAAACTGAGATAGGTTATTGTAAGCCTCCATGACACAGTCTTGTAGCACTTGAAAGATTGTTGATACCCCTTGGGAGCTCTCAAAAATAGACTATTGAATATCGGCAATTTTGTTGCCTGGTGCACCTTGAGGGACACTTGGCTCCATAGCGGTCGGCAATGTTTGAGCCTCTTTGCCTCCATGGAAAGGTCATTCCTAGCATTCACCTAGCATTCTTAAGCTATTGGTGGAGATGGTTTGATGCCACAATGAGTAGTTTTCAAGATATGCAATGTGTTATCAATCAGCTGCGCAATATTGCAAGTTTTGGCATTAACCAAGATTGTGCCGACAAATGAAAACGGAAGTGAATCTCCAAAAACTGAGATAGGTTATTGTAGGCCTTTGTGACATGGTCCTGTAGAACTTGATAGATCATCGATACCACCTTGGGAGATCTAAGAAATGGACTACTAAATATCGACAATTTTGTTGCCTGATGCACCTTGAGGGACACTTGGCTCCATAGCGGTCAACAATGTTCGAGCCTCTTCGCCTCCGTGATAGGGTCATTCCTAGAATTCAACCGGCATTCTAGAGCTATTGGAAGAGATGGTTTGAAGCCACAACAAGTGGTTTTCAATATTTTTAAATGATTTAAATGTGTGGTTCGATAGTTTAAATAATTTTTTTGTAAATACATATATACAAAGAATGTGCTAGCATGAAACAAGACAATAAACTTAACATATATTTCTAGAATTTGTAGGGTAAACATATATTTTTTAATTAATGATGAAAAATATGTTTACAAATCAGCTCATTAGGAGCACCATGAGGAAAGGGCTGAGAAGAGAAAACCTCTGGTATTGCCCCAAAAAATAGAGTCAAAATTTGTTATTAAATCTTACAAACTTCTCATTATACATACAAGGTAATGCATGAGCAATTTACAGTCCACCCGATGTGGATTCAAGGGAATTAATTCCTTTACAAATATACATGTTATATGCACATGCATTCAACTAGATTTGACATTATGAAATTTTGGATTCACTTTTAGTCCAATGAACCAGTTGGATCTTCCCTACCCTTTATTGCCTCAAGTATTGCCTCGTGATCTGACTTGCGAACCTTCCAAAGAGTTTTATTGTGTGGTTTTCCTCCATATTTTGTCAAATAGAAATTTGATGCAATGACGAGGTTGGAATAATAAAGAATCTTCCTGTGTGCCTCCCAATCCTTGAACAACCACAACCTAGGGTTCTTCATACAATACCGTCGAAGCCATGAACCAGTTACAACCACTACTCCTATAGGGTATTCTAATCCTTCATAATCTGTAACCGAGTGATCCAATTTATTTTTGGCCTCAACACAACAACACAAATAATAATCCATCCCTTCTTCATTGACTTTAGGTGCAATAACAACAAAAATATGGTCTGCAATGATAGAAGAATAACAAGGAGATTAATTCAACGAATACTTACAATAAAGTACTGTATAGTCGAAAAATGGAAGCACTTCCATTGTAGACTTGTTTATCCTTATGAGTAAGTGGTTTGGAGTCATGAAAAGCACCTTGAATGGGTTCTTGACTTTGACCTGGCTTTCCCCCTATTCTGCCCCTACTTTCACTTCTTTCCAACCTGATTTTTGCATCCTGGACTGCAGATCTAAGATCTTTAACCTCAGGGTCAGGGTCAACCTTTTGGGTCTATGTCAACCTCGACCCTGACCTAGGTCAAGGTCAAACTTGACCCTAACCTAGGTCAAAGTTGACCTTGACCTTGACCCAGGGTTCAAATCTTAGGGTCCTATAGTTTTCAGATGTTAGTCTTTGCAGAAAGTTATTTCCTGCTTTTGGGTCGGCTGTTTCAGGTTCCAAAGCGATGATTCCTAAATTATATTTAACATAGGTCCTCTCCTAGGGGTAAAGGATTTAATGGCAATTTAATTCTCCTATGTCAGCCTCCTTAGAAGATTGCACCCTAATTTCAAATAAAATGAAGCCTTTCTCCCCTCATTTTCTCTAAGTCCTCTATCCAAGCCTAAGCATTATTGAACAATTAAGAAGTATTATCAAGTGAAGTTCAAGCAAGCTAAGAAGAAATATTTAAAGAAAGCTTCCATCTATTCTCAAGCACTCAAGCATCCATTTTCATGAAGGAGATCCATTGGAGGCCATTGAAGGATTCAAGCCACATAGTGCTCTTTTGGTGATCTCTCCATCCACCTTCTTCCAAGCCTCTTCCAAATCAAGAACCCATTCAAGATTAGGTGTTGGAGATCTATTAGAAATTGATTGAAGACATCCTACATTCTAAATTCTAGATCCATTGGTGCATACATACTTGTGGATTCAGGATTCGAATCCGCCACAAGGACTTTTACAAGCAAGGTGAATTTATGCATTTACTTTGTTTACTTCTGCAATTTCAATTATATTTGAGGTTAATTCCAAAACTAGGGTTTTACCAAGGCAAACCCCTCCCCCCCAAAAAACAAACCTTTTTTTTTCTTGCAGGTATGGGTTTGGGACTGTGGATTTGAACCCAGATCTAGATACCCTTTTTAGAAAACTTTTAAGATCAACGAATAGATTTTCTGTCAGACCTGTGCTGGTCAAGGTTGACATTATTGGGTCAGGGGTGACATTTGTGGGTCGAGGTCTACCTTTTTCATAAGATAGTTTCATATTGTAAAATGATTTCTGGGTTTTGTTCATCTCTGCGTTTCCTTTTTAAATCATACTTCAGTTTTTCTAGAAATAGAGCATGGACCCCAGAAAACAACATTCTTTGATCTAAAATATGTCAAGGTTAGTGCATTTCTCCTATCCATTTCAATTTAAATCCTTAAGCATTCTAAATCTATCACACATTCATTCCTTTCCATAAAATAGGGAATTTAAGACTTTACTCTTTGCTCTCATTTCCAAATGATTGATTCATTTGTGTATTGATCCTTTTTGGGTCGATCAATTTGGATCTTTCCTTTGTGCATCTTTGGATTGAAGAGGAATATCTTGTCTTTCTCCCCATATATTTCAAATGTTACATTTCTTATGTTACACATTGTTATATGTTACATTTTGGTGAACCCGCGATAGACAACACTTTCTTTTTGGTGTTAGATTTGCATCTTGTGTTAGATCTTACATGCATTTAAAAGTAGATTTCTTTTATGCTCTTGCATTTATATGTCAAAAATAAATAAAAATTACAAAAGTTCATTAAAAATACAAAAACATTTACATTTTTCACCATACATTTCATTTGAATGCATTGGGATATATCTAGATCTATTTTATATGCATTTCTTTATTTGTTATCATGTTCCACAAGTTGTTTCAAGTATTTTCCAAACCTTTTACGATGTTCTTTATTGATAGGGATGATAATCCTCCTATTTGGGATGAACCTTTGGATTTGGATGTTGATTACTCTCTTCCTCATGAAGCCATTGTGGATGATTCTACTTTTTGGGATGAACCCTTGCATAAAGGCATTGATTTATCCCCTCCTTGTGAAGATGACTTGATACAAGAGGGTGATTTATTAATGGATGACATATTCATACATGATGGAGACTCTTTTTCTAAAATGCGCTCCTCTTATGTAGACATTTTAGAGAAAGAAGAAGACACTATAGATGCTTTACCTCCATTTGGTATTCCTTCTAGTGATGAGACATTAATGAAGAATGATATGAATTCCCTTAATGTTCTCCCTC
>MU224505.1:64105-75655 GCA_018584345.1 Thuja plicata
TGTTCATTCTGAACTACATTATTTGTAGATATGGGATACCCTCTTCAATTGTGACAGACAATGGGGGCCAATTTAAAAATCAAGACATTGATGACCTTTGTGAATAGTTTCATATCACTCAACATTGCTCCTCAATCTATTATCCTCAAGGTAACAGATAGGCTAAGGCATCCAACAAGAATATTCTCAAGATCCTACACCGAATTGTAAGTAAGTCTAGCAGAGATTGGCATCTGCAACTAAATCTGGCACTATGGGCCTACAGAACAAGCATAAGAACACCAATTGGAGCCGCGCCATTTTCTCTAGTCTATGGCACTGAAGCAGAACTAACTATTGAGTTTGAAATCCCACCTTTGTGAATATATTTACAAGGCCTGGTTACTAATGAGGAATACCACACTAATCAGGTAAATTCTTTGGACCTACTAGATGAGCGCAGACAACAGGCGTTTGACCATCTGAAGGTGTACCAAGCATGAATGTCCAAGGGGTACAATAAAAAGGTAAATCCATGCAAATTTGAAGTGGGAGATCTCATCCTCAAGGAGAATCCTAAGAACCAGCCAAACAGGGAGCAGAGAGGAAAATTTGAACCTAACTGGCTGGGACCATATGTTATCACTGCTACTTTTGGGACTAGAGCTTATCACCTAGCTACACCCGAAGGAGACATTCTTCCAGATCCTATCAATAATCTGCATTTGAAGCGGTTCTATGCTTAATGTTTGGCTAGCAGAGCCTGTCCAGCAAAAAGTTCTCGCAAAATACCAAAAACATTCAGAAAATTGATCCTGAAGAAATCCAAAAATAGTGGAAAAGATCCTATAAAAAGGGTATCCTTGGTGAAAACCTGGTAAACAGGTACCTTGATACTACAAAAACATTCAAATAAGAAAAAATAGAAAAAAAATTTGAAAAAGAGAAAAGTGCCTTGATGAGTACCTGGTAAAATAGGCATCTTGGTAGCAAAAAGAAAAGATCTTTCCAAGTGGTGAAAACCTGGCAATCAAGTGTCACTTGTGTTCTATGGTCCATCTATCAATGCACTACTGATACTAGGCCTTCATAATTTTACCTGTGCTCATACGCTGACTTCATTTTCCTACATGACTATCTTATCCTCACTTGGGATTTGTCTACATTTACGTCTTAGGAATAAGTCATTCTGCACTGGGGGCATCTTTTCTAGTATGGTAGGTTATGGTTGCTAGGTTGCTCTAGGATGGTTTGCCTCATGGATGCAATGTTTCTTGATACATGCAAAATGATGTCACTTTCCAAAACTAGGGTGTCTTTTCAAACATCACATATCCAGACATGACATTTAGAGTGACAGCGTTCCTACGGGGCTATATTGGATCACAAACATGAATGAATTATCCTATCAATGCATAGAAATGGAACACCATATTGCTTGTATTCCAATTTTCCGATTGATGAATTTCTACTGTGTTTGACTAAGGACTGAACAAGTACTACTTAAACACACAGTTTGATCTTGGATTGATTATGCTTCTTTTATGTTCCAATGATGGTTTACCTAGGGGAATCTAAGTAGTTATAAATTTTATTTGATTGATTCACAATTGATGATTTCTTGTGTCTTCTTAGTTACTCAATGACGTCTGCGCAAAGACAAATAGTCACGAGGATAGGGGCATAATTTTTTCTTGGCTTTCTGCGTGTGGTGATTGTTTCAAATGATCCTATAAATTTCACCTAACCTAGATGTTTATGGTAAGAGCTGCTACTATGGTTGGATAGCCTCATATATCTCGATCTTTGTTATGTGTAAACTATGGTGAGGTTGAAACAAATTCCTTGTCTGTTTTCTGATCCAGATTCTCACTAAGGTATACGAAACATAATGTACCCAAGGATATGAATTTTCAAGGTCATTGTGGGTCCAATATCTTGCCTTAATCAGAATCTAGTATATTAAAAGGAAGGTGACTACTTTGTTATCTTGGCTTCTATGCCTAGATGCCTAAGTCTATTTCCAACATTTCAATAAAACATAGTATTCATATTGTCATAATATCAGTGGGTATTAGTGATAGTTGTACTATCAAGTGGTATCCATTCCCAAAGAACCCAATGATGATAAAAATGTTGCAATATTTGCATACCAGTGACAAATTCCTAAGAGTCCGCATATAGTTGCATTTAGAGATTGCATGATACATTTATAAAGGCAATAAACGCATAAAGACTTTTTGTGCTAAAAAATGCTTTCTATCTTCTTCTAAAAATCAAGTTAATTACATCATCCATATTACTGATATATCTATCGTTGCACATCCATAGCATACATTTTGCATTCATGAAAAGAAGCGACAAGAAAATACAAAAATAAAGCATCCATATATTACATTTTTACTTTTTCATCCTAAAGTGCATCCATACATAAAATTTGCATAAAGAAAAATCAAAAGAAACATACATTTGCATCTTCACATAAATATCATTTAAAACATATTTATATCAGTACTCACATCCACTCATAAAATGATGTCATCATCTAAATCTAACTCATCAAGAGACCAAGATATCATCACATGTGCAAAATACATCTACCACATCTATCAAAGCCAAGGGAACTCATGAAACATGTCAGAATCAGGAAGCTGCACCAGATATATATATCACAACATGGTATAGATCAAAATATGGAATAGTATGCATAAATAACATCAGAGTATCAGTGAGATCGAATGAATCAGATATACATGTATGAATGTCATATACAAAATGAGGGGATCTCAGCATGATCCAGATATACAAATGTAATCTCAAGATACACATGTCATATAAATTGTACAAAATATCAACTCTGCCCCACCCCCTCTCCCTGATCAGGAGGAGGAGGAGGTGGTGGTGGTACAAAAGGAGCAGCTAGAGGTGGCATGGCCCCCTCTGACTATTGAGCCAATCGTGAAAAGGGAGGTGCTCTCTGGCCCTCCAGCACTACTGCATGATATAGGGCATAGTAATATGTGACCTCTGCACCTGGTGAACTATCATCCAGGCATGTGCATCTCTCTCCACTTTGAGCATCTCACCCTGTCTATCTCTCTCTACTCTTAGATGCTCGAGCTATGTATCCCTATCTGCTAATAAGGCATCAGTAGTAGTGACCCGGGCCTCTAATACAGTAATCCTTGCTCGGAGCTTCTCTCTCTCACTCACATCTGGAAAGGGGATCTCCATCTCTACCTGTATCCTGATCCTAGGACCTGTCCTATCCTCTATCTGGTTGTCTATCCTGTGACCCTTGTCGCCTCTGTCACTGCTGCTCTCCTGTAAGAAATGGACCAGTATCTCTCCAAGGAGCTACAAATCTGAACCTCTGGCACCTCCCCTGCCCACTGCCACTGGCTCCACCTGTATCCACAGCCTCACCACCACCACCCCTATCATCTCCGTCATGACCATCATCAAGAGGAGGATGCCTGCCATATCTACCATCCCTACCACCATCATGACCTCCATGTCTGCCAGGAGCCCTGTCTCTCTGTGCTCCTCCCCTACCTCTGACAGGTCGATCATTAGGATCATAGTCTAATGGCTCCTCTATGCAAGGAATGATCTCCTAGGAATAGTGAAACGAGGAAAAGAGTATTAAAGCATCTCAGCAACATATCCATTGGACACACCTACATCAACAACATCAGGGTGGAGATCCCAGTCTAATCCCACCATATCACAGTTCTCTTGGTGTGCTATCTCATACTATATCTGCACACCCCATAATGGTGTCTCATATCTGGTCTAGGCATATACAATAATGTCCTCTATCCTACCCTACCAATGATCGTACTATCTCAGCACTCTGGTGATCACAAACTGCTCTACAACATATATGGTCCTGCCTATAAGATATCAGCTCTGACATAGATAGGGTACCTATCGTGCATCTGAGGTCCACTCCTTGCAATCTAAATATGGTTGTCAAATGATCTCTGTCATATCATCAAAAATGTGGTACCAATACTCAACCTTGCCCAGATGGGGCTGCTGAATCAGGCCTGCATATATATAAACATACGGCTACTCCAGTGCCCTCTGTCTATCTATAATCGGCCATGTAACAGGGATGTGCTCCTAGGCCCAGATCTGGAGAATGAGGATCCCAACAATCATACTCCGTGTATAGTGGTATACTATCTTGTGAAGCTCTCTGTACATATGAGCTAAAATATAGCTACCCCATGCAAATCATCGTCTGTGGGTAACCATCAGCTCTACCATATCTACCCAGCCAACCATGAATCCATGCTAACCCCTGTCTGGCATTAGGATGCCACCTACCAGACTTGCTAAGTATACAGATAAATGATCATAATGATCGACCATATAATCCCATGAAAGATATCTTTGGTCGATGGTGTCATCCTGGAAATATCTATGTGCAACACCAATTGCCACGGCCACTATCGACTCAAATCACACCTCATGCCTGATCATCGGCACCCGAAGTATCTGCCAGATGTCCTTAGGAGTCACTGTGATCTCACCTATCAGAAAATAAAAGGTGGTGTTCTCTGAGTGCCATCTCTCAGCAAGAGCAGTCAACAACCCATGATTTACCCCAATCTTGGGTAAACCCATCAACGAATGCAATTTGCATCGGATCACGGTAGTCTGCTCATCATCTGATAGCAGTCCAGACAATGCAAGCACACGACTAGGGTAAGTGCCGCGGAATGCGACTACCTCGAACTGGGTCTATTTTGACAAAAATGATAATGCATCAATATCCTATCTACAACAAATGGGTAGACTCCTAATCAGCTAAATAATTCCAAGTTTGCAGCACACAAACGGGTCAAACATATTAAATTTCAAGTCTCCTAACCAGATGCAATTATGAAATAGAAGGGTGCGATCTATTTTACCATATACAATCCTGGAAATACAGGATGCGATGGAGTTTGTAGGGTGTGATCCCCAAAATATAGTATGTGACCCTAAATACTAGGTACAAGCCTAAGCAGACCGGGTATGACACACTGATGAGTTTCAACTCAAATAAAGACAAAAACAAGAAAAACCATATGTGATCCAGGGTATCCTGGATGCGACGCAGGAATCTGGAAAAATTGGATGCAATACAGGAAATACCAGATGCGACACGAGATTTGCAAGTTGTGATCCGGAATCCCAGATGTGATTCAAAATTGCAGGGGCTATAAAAGCTACAAAAATACATAAAATTAAAATTTGCAAAATTCACGAGGTAGTTTTTTGAGCACTTATTGGCGGTGGGTAGTCGGTTGGGTGCTGATGTCACCGGCTCATCTCAAAATGGTGTTTCCTCACAGGGACTACCATTCTCTGTAGAGCTCTCTAAATTACTATGGATGAAAGTGAAAATGAATAGAGAAATGGTAAATTTTGAGACTTATATTAGACTTTTGAGTCATTTAGGAGTTCCAAAACTCCTCCTAGACATTTACAATTACATTTATGTTCTCTTTTTGATCAATCAGGAACAAAATCAAAGGTACCCACAATGTTTTCAGTAGCACAATACCATTCTTACGACAATTTCAAAAACTGCAGATTTGCTTCATTTGTTCCAAAAATCTATTAGATTGTACATTTTATCATAAATCTTGGTCTGAAATCATTTTTATCTGTCTCACCACTCATATTTTCACGTAATTAACTTGATAATTGTGTGTTTATTTTTGACACACCTTCTTTTCCCACTTCTTCTATTTTCATTCTTTCTTAACTGCTTCCTGCAAGTGATATATCATTTCACACTGAGGGATTTTATTCTTTTCCTTCAATTTTGTTCCCGAGGGGGCATGATCACACTATCATCAATCAAATTTTTTTGCTCAAAACAACATTAAAAATGACTTCGTTGTCAAACAAACTAGGGGCATAACAATTTCCTTGACTAAAGTTGGAACTGTTGGATAGAAAGCTTTGGTTCTCATAAGCTGGATATTTTGTGTTTCCTCATTTTTAAAATATTTTCAATAAGCTCCTGGCAGCTTCTTACTGACTTTTGGATGACAACCAAGTTCTGAATCAGTATTATCAATCTTTGGACGACAACCAAGTTTAGAATTGGTATTTTTAAAATATTTTTATTGATCTTTGGACGAAAACCAAGTTAAAAATAAATTCTATTAGTTTTGTTCGATCAAGTGAGAGACTGAGCTCATCAACATTTCATTTGACAACCAAGAATGGAATTCTCAATCTTTCTGAAGTCAAAATCAAAAACTTTCTTTGAATCAATGCGTTGCTCGCACATCAATTCAAAGAGGGACAAATGTAACCACAATTTGGTCTGGTGAACCTGTGGACCCTATTTGCCCTAGGTTTGATCATACCCCCAATTATGTCCAAACAACCGTGTTACTGCTTGGCATAATTCTTTTGAAATCAATTTAATCTCCTAAAAAGTGATCAAATCACTAAATTATTTACTTTTAGACAAAATCAAAATCTATCAAATACATGGCTAAAAATGATTAATTTGCTAGGAATTAAATAAATCCCTAAATCAATTACACACTTGCAAATAAACCATTCCCCTAGCCTATTTAATTTAATTAAAATGGCTATAGTCCCCTTAATTATTAAAAAGCAATAAAATGCTTAAATAATTAATTCTTATATTTTAAATAAATTAAATAAGTTTAATTCATTTCATTTATATTCCCTTAAACCCCAACCTAGCCTATTTCAACCACTTCTACCTTGGGTTCTAACCCATCTCAACCCATTCCACCCTTTCTAATCTAATCCTAATTCTAATTCTAACCCTAACCAACCTCCTAATGTTGTCACATTCCATTAAGGAATGCTTAACAACTCAACCCACTTGAGAAAGTCAAGGAATCTGAAGATTCCTTCCTCAAGTCCACCTTCTCAAGCCACCCTCTTACACCCTTCTCATGCTTCTTTAAGCCTTTCATCAATGCCTCATTAATGAAGATGCCTTAAGCCCATGTCTCCTCCATGCATCATTAATGCTCAAGGCATTAATGGCTCTTACACCACCATCAATGAGTCCCTCAACTCATTAATGAACCTTGTCTCCCCTCTCTCTCTCATATTCTTCTATAAATAGTATGCATTTTGGAGCACAAAAGAGCCTTCATCTCATATTGTAAATATATTGTTATGTTGTTGGAATAGACCTAAACTCATATTTCATTTCATAGTTTATGCTAATGCATTTTTATTAACTCCATTCTTAGAGTTAGAATGCATGTTTTCTCATCATTTAGCTTGTTTTCAAGCTAAATATTTCATGCTAGGTTGTTTATGTCATTGGTATTTAGCATAAATCTGAGGGATTTTATGTTATTTACTACACTCATCCTAGTTAGAAAGAAATAAGTCAAAGTTATGATTTATATGCTCATTAACCCTTATTTTTCACTAACAGAATGACTTATTGAAGTGTTGTGTTGCAGATAATAGGTGCAAAAATATACACACACACTTATAAATGTCTGAACAAATCTTCTAACAAAATCATTGAAAGTACAAATATTAAAGTGGATGAATTTGCTAAGAAAAATGATGAGGAAAGAAGAAAGGAACCTGAAGATTACAACAGATTTGTCTATATATAAGAACCTAACATCTTACTGGAGCGACAAAACAATGCGACCAAGCAACAAGTTGCACACACCGAGAATTAGGAAAATGCTCGCAATGTTGAACCGAGCGATGAAGACCAAAATCAAGATCAAAATGAAGAACAAAGATCTAAACCTGTACTTGCTAAATATGTCAGAAGACACCATCCACAGGACCAGATCATTGGGGACAAAAGAGCAAGAATGAGAACAAGAAGTAAGTCTCTTAACAATAGATGTTTGATTTTTGATTTTGAGCCTAAATCTATTAATGCTACACTTGAGAATCAAGAATGGGTTAGTGCAATGAATGAAGAGATTGAACATATTGAGAAGAATAAAACATGGACATTAGTACCTAGACCAAGTGACAAAAATGTCATTGGCACCAAATGGATTTTCAGAAACAAGCTTAATGAGAATGGATAAGTCACAAGGAACAAAGCAAGACTGGTATGCAAAGGGTATGTACAAGAAGAAGGTATTGATGTTAAATCTACATTTCTGAATGGAATACTAGAAGATGAGGTATACATTGAACAACCTGAAGGGTTTGTGATCCTAACAAGATGAACATGGTTTGTAAACTACACAAAGCCTTGTATGGATTGAAACAAGCACCGAGAAAATATTATGAAAGACGTCACTCTTATCTCATTAGTATTGGATTTGTTAGTGTTAATGTTTGTATCTTCAGTTTTATGATCATTAGAATACATATAATACATATTGATTAATAATAATATTTTATATATGTTATATTATTATTAATCATTTGAAATTTAATATTCAATATTAAATTATTATATTATTTTTAATTAATAATTGATTGATGAAACATTATAAGATTGATTAAATTATAATTAATGGGAAGAGGTATGTCCTTTCTTATAAATAATAATGAATAGACAAGTCCTATGAAGGGACATGTCTCTCCTAGCCTCATTCCCAACATAAATGAAAGAGATATTGTTGCATTTGGAAAACACATACAACATAGAGTGATATTACATTTGCATCTATCTAGAAAACTTAACAGTTAGAACAAGTGATAACAGTAATCTATATTTGAAAGGAGGTATTGATGATAAGACATTTATTGCTGAGATATTTGTTGATGATATCGTATTTGGAGGTAATGATATGCTATGCAAGTCATTTACTAATGAAATGAGCAAAGAATTTGAAATTTCAATGTTTGGAGAGATCAAATTTTTTCTTAGTCTACAAATCCTACAACAGGCTAAAAGCATCTACATCACACAATCCAAATACATCAAAGAAGTTCTGAAGATATTCAAAAAGAAGGACTCAAAACTAGTCGGAACACCTATGGCAAACATATGCAAATTGACAAAGGAAGACAAGACAACTGAGGTAAATCAAACCTTATACATGTCTATGATTGGTAAACTAATATATGTTGTACACAATAGACTTGATATAGCACATGCAGTTGGTATAGTTGCAAGATTCTTTGCAAATCCTAAATAATCACACATGACTATTGTTAAAAGAATTTTGAGATATCTAGAGACTACAAAAGACTATGGTTTGTGGTATAATAAAGAAGGAAAATTTAGCTACAAGTTTACACAAATGTTTTTTGGGTTGGAAACATAGATGATAGAAAGAGCACAACATGAGGAGCATTCTTTATGGGTGACAGACTTGTCACATGGATAAGTAAAAAGCAAGGATGCATATCTCAATCAACTGCAGAAGCAGAATATGTAGCTTCTGTTGCAAATTGCTCTAACATTGCATGGATCAAGAAATTGCTAAAAGGTATGAATGAAGAAATTCTTTACCCAATAACTATCTATTGTGATAATACTAGCACTATAAACATCTCAAAGAACCCTGTGATGCATGCTAATACAAATCACATAGCTATTAAGTATCATTACTTGAGGGAAAAAGTACAAGAGAAATAGGTGATACTAGAATATGTACAATCTAAAGAACAACTAGTAGACATATTCACAAAACCATTGCCAAAAGATACATTTGAGTACCTGAGGAATAGACTAGGGGTTCATCCCTTATCTACTAGTCACTAAGCTAACTAGAAGGTTGCATCAGCCTACACATTATCATAATATTAATCATGTTGATGCAAACTAAGATATGGACTGAAATGATATATCAGTACACTGAAGGTACTTATCTAAACCACACACCAGAGAAATTGTTGGATACTATAGAGCTATAAAAAAAATTTGGCACTGTTGTCAAAGGGGGAGAGATATTCAATGAAATATCCATCAGGGAGAAGAACATATAAAGGGAGAGAAAGATTCAATGAAATAACCATTCATCAAAGGGAGAGAATTGGAGAAAGTTAACACTGCATATCTATCCATAAAAGGGAGAAGAGATTCTACAAGAAAGGGAGAGCACACAAAAAAATAAAATCTAAGCTAGAAGAGCTTATCGAGACTCAAATATTTGAATTGGTTATAGAACAATAAGTTTGGTATGTTATGACATATTTCATATTGTGTTGCCATCAATGCCAAAGGAAGAGATTGATGATCTATAACTGATTGAATGATTGAAGATGATAAGTTGATGATCACTGAGCTACAAAAGTGAATGCAAGACATTTAATTAGTTAATGTATTGTATTGTCATTGATGTCAACTTGATATTCATAAACATATTGTCATAAAATTGAAGATCTAAAAAGAAAAATTTTATGTGGTCAGTAAAACTTAAAAGGTCTATATACACCGAGTGATAGTGAACACCGAGCAGTTCATAGTGTATACCGAGCAAGTGTTACCAAGCAAGTGTTTACCGAGCATAACTGGAGTTGATGACCGATCAGAACTAAAGTTAAAGAATGACTAAATTGCTTAGCTGGCATAGGTATATTTAGGGATTGACTAATTGATTGCTGTATTTTCAATGATGAATTAAGATAAAGAAAAGAAGAAGATTTAAGGCACGTTTTATTCACATTTAACAAGGAGAGATCTACAAAATAAAACTAAAGCAGAGCTTTACAAGATAAAGCAATGCATGGTGAGTTTTATGGATCAAGAAGTAATCTAATGACAAAAACAAGGAGATTGAGCGACTAATCATGTCTATATAAAGAGACAAGGAATTCATTATCAAAGAGAGGAATGTTGAATATATTCTAGTGAAGATAGAATTCTTCATGCAGATCTGATCATATAGGCTGAAGAACAGAGTCAAGGAATTCTAGAGACATTAAGCAACAGAGGACAGAGCATTCACCAAGTAGAAGAGAGAAAGAGAGAAATGAAACTGAAGTGTATGTTGATCAGAGAGGTATTATTGAACTAACAATAGATCTAAATACTTGCAAATTAAAGTTGTATTTTGAACAAATCATTTACTGTATCAATTTAACCATTGATTTAGAAAATTTCTTAACCGAGTGGGATTTAACAATCCTTATTGTATTGAGATGCTCAAGAGTATCAAAAGGTTTTCTTGTTGACAACATAATGAGTGCTAGGTCAAAAGACATGTGTTGGTTTTAAATCCTCTAACAAGGTCGCACTTAACAGTGTATATTGTAACCTTTAACAGGGTTGTCTCTTCACCGAGCTCACTTTAGAAGAGTGAAAATATGTTGGGTTACCGGATCCAGGTGGTTTTTCCCATATTGGGTTTCCACATTAAAATCTATGTGTCAAATGTGTATATGTTTGATTGCATTGATATTTTTCTTTACACGTTATTGAAACAGGATTGGTCGGTTAACACTAAGTTTATTTACTACTATTCGGTAAAGTCTAGAAATGATAAACAATATATCACACCGAGCAGTTAATATTTGTTAATTTTATTTATGGCATACATCTTGATGGACTGAAAGATAACTAGAGGGTATTATATTTGAGAGATAAGTTTTTGGTTAGAGTTTTGGAATTATTTTTAAGGCCATTGATTCACC
>MU224506.1:0-32808 GCA_018584345.1 Thuja plicata
TGTATATAGCATTCAAATGGCATTGACATGCAACCCACAAACGTCCAAAGAATCTGGCATATACTCAATGGAACAAGTCATTTTAAAATGACAGTAATTTCTGTTTAAAATTCGAGAAGAAATTAATGTTTTTTATATAATATTTTTGGTCAAAACAAATTAATAATAAATTGAATCTAGATAAGTATTGTAGCAAGGGGATAGGGATTAGATGTTTATTTGATTTAACTAGGTAGTGTATTAAGTTTATTGTTGATTGTAACATTGTGATAGAATATTTGCACCTCAACTTGGTATAAAGAATGATAATAAAGGAAGATGTAACATGATTAGGCAAGGATATGACTGGTTGTAGATTATGTCATGCTGTGGGGTCTGGTCTTTAGATTTAATATGGTCTTGTTTATTTTTTATTGATGTAAATTTTGTGACCTTATTAATATACATAAATTAATGTAAAAGGAGGAGTGGATGAATATTTTTAATGTAGAGTTTCAAATTGCTGCACTTTTCAATAGTAGACAATTTGGTGTAAATAAAAGGAAAGTACGATGTGAGTACATAGATGGAAATGGAAATGGAAATGGATACTTTTATGGACATGATATCTAGCAATCTGTTTTTGGGTTTACATATGGTTTATAGTAATATGGCACTACCACCCCTTACTCCACACAAGAGGCACCTATTTGTGGTACAATCAAAGTCTACATACCCTTCCCCCTACACGATTTGAACTTTTGACCTCTCTTTCAAGAGTAAGTTCACTAATATTAGGCCAACAATTTGGAACCTATAGGCCCTTAAAATCTATGCACATAACAAATATTACATGCAAATATCCTTCAAATTGACTACACACTAGTATTGAGCATTTAAGAAGATAAAAAATGAATGACGGAATGTGATAACTGATGCGTACAAAAATGTAACTGTCCTAGATAATATTTGAAGGGTTTTTTAATATAGATCAAGTTTAATAATGGGTGTATTATTGTTCCTAATGTTACCTCTAAGAAAGGTCAATCATGTGTGTAAAGTATGAGCTCATTTTTAAATATTATCTTGTGCATGCAGTAGATGGTGGCATGATCTCATATAGCGTGACAATGTGTAGTCTTAGATTTTGTAATCTAAAGAGAGATATTGTTTAACTTGTGCAATAAAGTGTCATAAATGTCCCTAATGGGAAAGCCAAGAAGCATGGCATGCATAAGGCAATGGCAAGGGACATGGAAGAAAACAAAGGCAAAGACGGTCCATGTTTTGGTCCTCTGACTAGTTGTTACCAAGTTGGTTTAGTTCTTTAGTGTCTAGTTGATCAATTTATATTGTTCTTCTCTATCTTACTGGTAATCTTTTGACACCATGCCTCAATGTAACTTTTTATTTATTTATGTATTATTCAATACAAAAAAATGCCAAGGAAATATAGTATAAGGGAAAATTGTATGCAATGAGGGAAATATCCATAAAAGATAATTTAAGGTAAGAATCATTGAATAGTATAAGAGCTTTCTTATATAATGAAGGCAAGGACCATAAAAGACAAGAAGGAGGGTAAAGGTGATCTATAAGCAAGGAGGTCACACCTCACTCTATTATTATCAAATTAAATTCTCAATGTAGAGAACTCTAATAAAGACCTAAAATACATTATTTGTATGTCACACTAAGTGAAAAAAAAAAAAAAAATTTAAATAACATTGAGATCTAAAACATATGCGAAAAAATGGAAAAATAGACAAATCAAACCCAAACAATTTTCCATTGAGAAAAATTTAATATAAAAAGAAAAAATCTAGCTCTAAAGAGCAATCACTCTTTGTTCCACTATCAATGAGTTAATTAAGAATGTTTACAATGTTTAGATAACATTAATTATCCCACCGAATAATTTTGTAGATTCTTTTAGACTTTCCGCATATCCTCACTTCAGTTCAATCGTGCATGCACGTTTAAAATGGTCATGAAGATGGACTCTAACCATCATCCAATAACTATTCAAAGTCGGAGATACCCGAAATCAACAATGTTTGTCTCCCGCCTAATTTCCCCTATCAAATCTACATCATTAAGAAAAAAAATAATATACTTTTTAATAGGACTCTCTCCTCTAGTGTTAAATATAAGTTTTAAATTTTTCTAACATGATTTACTTTTATTTTTTCTTTTTTTCAAACCAGTGTGTTCTCGAATGTTTAAATGTCTAAGTTTGTAGTATTTTGAAATTACAATATATTAGATGTAATCAAAACACTATAAAACTTATATGACCATAATCTTGACTTCGAGCTCTACAAAAGGGTATTTTTAGTTTTTAAAGAAAGTTAAGTTTTGATGGGGAAATCAGCTGCAGAAGTGAGAAGTTCTGCAATTCTGCAAATTTTGCTTCTTTGGCTTCCACATATGATGTCACATAAATACTTTTGGTCGGACCTGATTTGGCCTGACTAGGTTCGGTCGAAACTAAGGTCGACCAAATACGGTCGCGTGGATGACTGCACCCTTAAGCCTCATATATTAGAGGCATTTTTTGAATTAAAAAATCAAATAAAATGATTTAATGTGAATTAATAAATACTTTTTTAAATAAAATCATTTTTTGAGATTTTTAAAGGCGTAATTTTTGTGTTCAAGGGCAATCACGAATAAATATTACCAAGGAGGTTTGTTTTTTCTTGCAAGTTAGTTTTATACTTCAATTTTTTTCCATTTCTTTATTTTGTTAATTAATGCATTGTTCAATTAGTACTTGAATTATGAACGTATAAATATTATTTTTGATTTGTTTATTGGATATATGATTTTCTGTATGCAGATGAATTGAAGCTCCCAATTTGAACAGTTTGTGTAATGGGGAACAAAACGAATAGAGCAAGAAAATATGATCGAATATGGGATGACAAAATAAAAGGTCATACAAAATGCAATCAAGATCAGCATGTTGAAGTTTAGGAAGAACTTGTTGATATTCAAGAAAATGCAATTCAAGTAGGGGAACAAATTGATAGTTCTCAAGGTGAAAATATATCTCCAGGCATGGAAAATTTGATGGAGATGGATGAGGATTCACTTTTCAATCAAATTTCATCTGAACACATGGTATCTGAAAGCACAATTAAATTGCATTACAAAAAAAATTGGGATGAATATTTTACAAATAAAAATATGGTTAGAAGAGCACAATTATTTGCTAGGATATTCAGGAAAAGAGAAATGACTCTTTTTTTTTGAGTTGTTGGGTGTTGATAACAAGAAAAGCTCTGAAGACAGTGTAAATCAAACAATAGTTGAAAATTTGCAAGATGCATTGAACGACATTAACAATTCAAGTCAAGGAGCTGATTTAAGTGTTACACGTAGAGCGTTGATGACTACTTTAGCTAGTAGGAGGTTGACACAAAGAAAACAAGTACAAGCAATTTATGATTTATTGAATGTATCTAGAAGAACTGTTCAAAGATCTATATCAGGAAGAGAAATATGTTAGATGAAAATATTAAAAATAATTGGGTAAATATTTGTAGACTTCTTCAAAAAGATAGAATTTCTGAAGATGTAAAAAGATGGGTCATTGAATATTGGACTTCTCACTCCCGTGTTTCTTCTAATAGAAAGGATACTATACAGATGCAAGATGAAGATACCAGTATGAAAGCAACACATCCAAAAAAAATTATAGATACAACACAAAGTGAATTGTTTGAAGCATTCAAGCAAGAATTTTTAGATGTGAAAATATGTTAAATAATATTTCAGAGGTTGCGCCCTTTCTTGGTATGCAAAAATATGGTACGTGGAACTTGTTGTCAAAATCAATCGTATAAAAAAGCTATGGCAGTACTTAATCCAAATATGGTCATCCTTGGAAGTATAACATAATTTATGAAGTCTATTTTATGTGATAAATCAAAAGATTTAGATGAGTTCAAAGTACAATGTAATGATTGTGGAGATTTGCATAAATTTCCATTGCAAATTCAGAATATTAATGTTTCAATGCCAACTTTGTGGAAGAGATTTGAAGATGATACATACCGAACTAAGACCAGAGATGAATCAAAAAAATTGAATTGAATGAGATTGAATTTCTCTACCTTGAGTTTATGACCAGATTTGTACTATAATTTATCCACATATCCAACATTGTCATGGTGCACGATGGCAAGTTAAACATTTGCATGATTCCAAAGATTTTTTTCTACCTGGTTGTATTCTTTCAATTGTAGATTTCTCTGGGAACTATATATTCTCCCCTCAATTGGAGTTTCAAGCTCAATATTATTGTGAGCAATGAAATTAGTTATAAAAAGGAATACGATAATAAATAAAGCATTCAATAACTAATAAATCAAAACTACACTCAAGATTAGACTAAAAATAAAACTTAAAAATAATAAAAGCATTAAGGAGTGCAAACCTCCCTAAAATAGAATCCAAGCTCCCTTTTGATCTTTAGATGTGTCCATTGATGTGGATGTGTGCTCAGTGATGCATGCTCCAAGCTTCAAGACCGTGATCTCAAACTGACATTATAAGTTTGCATAAAAGATGGATATATGATTTGCTCTCAAAATAGCATTATAACTCTACATGAAGGTGGATATATTTGTGAAGGCAAAAGGTTCCTTATATAGGAAAATGGGTAAGAGATGAAGGGTCAGGATGCAAAATTGAAGAGGGACTCAGATGCACCTAGAAGAGAACACAAGGATTGTGCTTCTTTAAGTGCCTCTCATTGTGACAAGTGTCACAAGGAGAGAGGATGTGAGGGGATGAGGAATGTGACCATTTTGGTCCATGTGCAAAGGGGATGAGAGAAGACTTTGGGGATAGAGTGAGTAATGAGGGTTGTAAGAGCATTAATTAGGAGTGTAAGAGCATTAATGAGGCATTGATGAGGGTCTTAATAAGGCATGGGTGAGGGTGTAAGGGAGAGCTTGAGAAGTTTGACTTTGGGATAGCTTAGGAAGAGATTAGGATTAGGGTTAGAGGTTAAGAGGGCTTGAGAAGTTTTACTTTGGGAAAGGGTTGAATTCATAATACTTGGATTAGGAATGTGACAAGCTTAGTGAGAGATTAGGATTAGGGTTAGAGGTTAAGAGGGGTGATTAGGGAGATGGTGATGGGAGGAGAGAGAGAATTAGTGGAGGGGTTAATTATCTGATTAGGAATAATTAGCTAATGAGGAAGGATTAGCATGTGTGAAGGGGTTGGGTTGAGTTAGAACTCAGGGTTAGGTGGTTGAGATTGGTTAGGTTAGGGGTTAAGGTTATGGAGCCATGTGCTTAAATAGAATAGATTTAACTATTTAAATCACAAGTGGAGGAAAAGAGGAAAATATGAATTAAGTTAAATGAATAAATACATTTATTCAACCTAATAGAGGAAAATGGGGTTTAATTAATTATTAGGCCATTGGTTGTCATTTAATAATAAATTAGACTATAGCTAATTAATTGAATTAATTAAGCTAGTACGATAACATAGATCAATTAGGTTATGACTGATTACTTAGTTGATAATGTCTTAGAAGGCACTAAATATGATTAGATTATGTTAATCAGATTTAGGTGTCTACATTTTGCCCCTCCTTGACATAGTGTTAGAATAATGCTATTTCGAAGACATTTAAAATAATAGATGACACGAAGATGTGATGTAGGCAATGAAGTTGCCTCAGAATGATGATTCTGATCGAATTAGAATAGAGTTTGACTAGGGTGATGCCTCCTCAAGAGGGCAGTAGGTAGAAATGGCAAAGCCCTGGTGGCATCTCGAAAAGACTACAAAGAGAAACAAGAAAGGGAAAGAAAAAAGAAGAAGAGGATGGGAGGCGATGTGGGATTCAAGTTTGCATCAGGGATGAGGGATGAAATGAGGAGGACTAGGAGGATGAGGATTAGGATCATTGTTGGGATGGAAGGAGTTGATTGGTACGATAAGATGGCTAATAGGTGGATAGGATTGCTTTAGTTAGGGAGGGGATGGGGAGATTTTTTTGATGCTTGAGCGAGGAGTATTCTGAGAAGGAATACCACCATGTAGTTGAGCACTTATTTTGATATAGAAACACTAGAGACCATGCCAAGGTTACTAGGAATATGAGGCCTTGTCACCGATGTTGCAGAAGACTAAAAAAATAGACACGTGGGAGTTTCCCCAGCATTACACATGATTTCCAGGAAGAACCATGGTCAAAATGATGCTGGAAAAGCCCACAAGCAAGCAACATTTCCCAAGTGCAGCATGCGAACCCAAATGGATTACATACATCTAAGGGTCATATCTGACTGACTCACAAGCATAAAACAAAAAGATAAAGTTCCCTATCCTTGGTGCATCCATTCGCAACATACCATGATATAAAGAATTGTGGCAACTTTGAGGAGGAGAACAACCGAAAAGAATCAGGAATGATAACGAAGGACCAAAATTAAATTTCAAGATAAAAAATTCAACAACAAGACGTCTTTTTCCAGAGAGATCATACGATATAGAATGTTGATTGGACTCAGGTCAGTCAAGAGGAAGGATACATCCTACAAGGACCTATTTTGATGGAGATGTGATTTGGATTTAGGTCAACGTGAGGAAGGATACATCCTACATGGGCCCATTTCCATGGAGATGTCAAGTGTGTATCTGATTGGCCAAACGATGTGCTGAGATCAAAATGCTAAACTGAGATTTTATCAAAAGGAACTTGCTGAAGCATAGGACTCGGAACGGAACTGGACCACTTTATACAAGGAGACCGACCGAAAATGTGAGATATGTAGGAGTGAGAGAAGACTCAAGACTAGACTGACATAGACAAGATATGTACAGACTGAAGGCACAAGATGCTTAGGGAGAATGGATGAGATGAGGCAGATATGCATGATGTTGCCCTAGTTGAGCCAAAAGGCCAAGATAGAGGAATAGCATATGGGGTGCTCTAGATGTGGGAACGATGTAATCCCAAAGAAAACACAAGGATTGGGAAGTATGTATCCCAAGGATAATGAGTGGATTGTGATCAGAGCTCGTAGCAAGGCTAAGGGTGTGCTTCGATGGGCTAATTTCTGCTTGACTTTGGATGGCTGGAGGATGTGGATAGGATTTGCATGTGATGGTAGGTCATGAGGAGAATTAGGATTGGAATGGGTGGCATTGGGTGCGTGAGGATAGCCTAGAGCTAGATACCAATGACAAGGGAAGAAACAAGTGATGGGATATATGAAAGGAGGAATTGGAAGAGGGAGGAGAAGCTGGGGAATGTGGAGAGGAAAGGGATGGATGGAAGGATTTTAGTAGATGAATGGATGGATAGCTGAATGATTGTGGATAGGAGAGGAGGATTGGGAAATGAGAGATGGATATGAGAAGGTCACCAGGGAACAGAATGCCCCCACTTAGGATAAGTCATGCATGTGAGGAAGCATTAGGAGGGGGTATGATAGGATGGAAGAGAGGATAACAAGAGGATGATGGAGTTGAATGAAAGATAGGATGAAGGGTGGATAAGGGAGGAAGATAGTGCAAAAGGATAGATGGAAGGAAGGTTGGGTGGATGAAAGGATAAGTGGATAAAGATGGTAGATGGGAGATGGATGTCAAGAGATGTCCAAAAGAATGTAGATATGGTGGCCTATATATCTCACATTAAGATCCAGAGGAGGATGAAGGAAGTGAAAAGGATAGGACAGGATATGGATGGTAGATGGATGGTGGCTAGAAGGAATTGCCCCCAAGTGTGAAGAGAAAATGGATGGAGGAACTATGCATGACACCTATTTACTAGGTTTTCATCATGGTACTTGTCCAAGGTGCTTGTTTGCCAAGTTTTCACCAGTGGACGAATTGATTTCTCTTTCTTTTTCTTTTTCTATTTTTTGCTTTTACTATTTTTGCTTTTCTTTCTTTTTTTTTCTAGTTTTTTTGTGTTTGGTGTTGATCATGATATGTTGGTACAACTTTATGTGGGATGAGTGACTTAGGAAAATGCAGGTATGAGATAATTATGCGGGGGGAGATATGTGGGATAGGGGATATAATAGTTGGAAGTATTCGGGTAATATGATGGAAAGTGAGAGGGATAGGGGGATGCTATCAGGATCAACATTGGCACATATTGTGAGGGGTGTGGGAAGAGTGAATGTGAAGCAGATGGTACCTGTGGATGCAATGTAGGAATCATGGTAGGAAGTTGTGGGACATAAGGACCCAAAATAAATTTCAAAGATGGAGGAGAGGAATGCTCAGCTAGAGGATTAGTAACCTCAGATGTCACTATGGATTTTTCTTTTAGATGCATGTCATCTTTTTTCTTAGGGATCCACATAATTTTTTATTTTTCTTTGGTGGGATTTTTTGGCCTATGGGATGTAGTGCATTCTTTGATTAGATTTTCTTTTGCTGGAGCATTTTGTTTGAAGTGGACATGATAATCTTTAGATTGTGGATCTGTATCTTTATGCATTGGTGATTTAGCATCCACATTACAATGAGTAGCATTGGGAGAGATATGAGAACTTCATGAGATGGAGGAAATACGGATGGAGTGGTGGAGGTAGGATGGTGAATGGGGCGCATGGGTATGTGCCTTTGTTGATCCTAATTAGGAATGTAAGTGGTGGGATTTTTTATATAGGATTGATGGATGAAGGAAGGAGTGGGATAAGATGTGGGATGAGATTTTGGGATATAGGGGCCCAAAATGGGTTGAGAGGATGAAGGAGGAATATGGTAGGTTTTCTTGGGTTGCAAGGATGGAGGGGGGGGTGGCGTTATATGCTTTAGAGGGATGATAGGAAGATGTGTTGGAGGGTTTGAAAGCACTCTTGAATTTTGCATTAGTTGTACCAATAGTTTTAGAAGAAGGGCCTCTAGGTGCGTAACCAATACCAAAAGATCATGGATGTCATTTAACCTAAATGGGCTCCAGGGTACCTTGCTCATTTATGTCCGCACCTTTACCTTGATAATTCCATTTTTTAATATTTGAGTCAATGTGGGATACTTTTCAGTGAAGTAACAAGATGTGATTCCATTATCGGGTGGATGGAAAATGGTGGAGATGTAATTGATTTCTTCTGTTTTAAGCGAACCACAGTGGATGAATGTGAGTGAACCAAGGTGATGGATTAATGGTGGTAGGATAGTTGGAATTGGAGGTGATAAAGGAGGATGAAGGGGAGGGGATGGGATGCTTGGATATTGACTCAGATGGGGTAATAGATTTAGGGTTGGAGGAGATGGAATGGTAGGATATGGATGTGAAGGAGTGGAGGAATTAGGAAGTGGAGTGGATGGGATGCTTGGATCTTGACTCATATAGGATAATGGATCTAGAGTAGGAGTAGATGGATCATTTAATGGATGGAGTGGGATGTTAGGATCTTGATATGGAGTGGATGGAATGATATAATCTTCATTCAAGTCAATGGTTACTTCAACATGCCTTTGGACAAGGTCTTGACATTATTGGATTGATGTGGATGGTGTGATGAGGGATATATGGATGGATTCTTCAAATGAGTTGGATGGATGGATGGATTCTGCAAATGGTTTGGATGAATGAATGGGAGATTTTTCAAATGGGTTGGATGAAGGGATGGGAGATTATTAAAATGGTTGGATGGAGGGATGGTTGATTTTGTTAGAGAGGGAAGAAGGGTGGATGCATGAGGTTCATGGGATGGGGTGTGGATAGTGTTAGGAGGAGAAGATGGGGATGAATATTGGATGAATTCAACAGATGAGGGGACTTCAATGGTGCTAGGAGATGGAAGAGGATCAAAAAGTATGAGATCGGGAAGGGAAATAATAGGTACAGGATATGGAAGAGGAATGTTGGGTGCGGGAGATGGAAGGGCTTCATCACTAGTGTTTTCCCATGGGGGAGTGATATGAAGTGACTCTTTAAGAGATATATTTTTTGTTGGCTTCCTTGTGGAACTCCTTGGAGACTTACGTATCGAATAGTGGGAAGATGGTACGGTGAGATAGTTCACATAAGTAGGTGTGGCAATATCTTGCAAGTTACTTGATTGACTAACTGATAGGAGAGGAGGGATGGATTGGGGTATGGAATATGTGTTAATGTAGGTAGGAATTGGAGATGGTAGATGGGGATAAGATGGGGTAGATGGGTAGGATAGAGTGGATGGTAGGTTAGCAATATCATGGGGATCATGGTGATGGTTTGGAGAAAATGGAGGACTAGGATTAGGGATTTGAACATGGGTTAGAGGATAATGAGATGGTGGATTGGGAGTAGGGGTGTAGCTAATAGGGTTGTTGTGGAAAAATGGAGTTTGAGGCATGACTGTGGGATAAGATGGAGGCATGAATGTATAGGAAGGAGATGTGGATGAAGGATAAGATGGATTTCCCTTGTCAAAGGTAGGATAAGAAGTGTTGGTGGATAGATATGGAGACATGTTGGGGTAGTGTGGAGGAACAACTGGAGGTTGGATGGTATTTAGAGAAATCTTGCTAAGGTTTTCAAAATACGCATCATGATCAACAAGATTGTCATCATCACTAGAATAGGATAAAGACATGATGGGGTAGGATGGAGGAATGACTAGAGTTTGGATAGTATTTGGAGCAATCTCGCTAAGGTTTTAGAAATATGCATCATGATCAACAAGACTTTCATCATCACTGGAATAGGATAAAGACATGATGGGGTAGGATGGAGGAATGACTGGAGTTGGGATGGTATTTGGAGCAATCTTGCTAAGGTTTTCAAAATACGCATCATGATCAACAAGACTCTCATCATCACTGGAATAAGATAAAGACAAGGAAGAGATATGACAACCAAACTCATCATAATAGATGTGTGACATGACGCTTGTCTGATGAGTTAAATAGGGAGGAATGATGGAGGTGGATGGAAGACTCAAGCTTAGATTTGATACTGTTTAGGATGAGGCAGTGACTACGACAAGTGTGCCTTGGAATGTTTTTGGAATAAATAATGATCTTGGAGATTTTGAGAAAAAAATCTTGCAAGAGGCAAAGCAACCTTGCAAGAAGCATAAAATGTATATCTCCTTGGAAAAATGACTTCAAAACTTTCAGATTATGTATGTTCAAGATCTATTTTTCACAAGGTTTATAATGTCGCATGCACACACAAGAAATTCTACCTAAGGATTTGGTTAGCTTGAAAACCTTTGCTTGTATACGTAGGCACACACACAAGAGATAATTAGAATATGGTCATCCCCAAGCACGCAGCTCCAGTCATGATGTCATATTATCCGACTCCAAATGCTCAAGGTGGCATGAATGTGCAATTTTCTCAAGGAAGTTACTATGTTCCTTGCCCAACTGATTATCAAGCTTACAGAGGTGAAATAGGTAGGATATTATTTTATCAGTTGCTAGTGATTTTGTGGAGTCCTCGCAATCAGTTTGTACAACGTGACTCACTTAAGAGCCTAGTTAGACCATTCCAGTATGCTCGGGAGTTCACCCACTATGGACTACCATCAAACATGACCCGCCCGAGATTGAAAGGATATAAACAGACCTTTGGGTCCACCTTATTTCTATACTAGCCGAAGGATTTACCAGTCTGGGGTCATTCTCCAAAAGGACTCGTGCTTCTTCTGGATAGGCCCCTCTAAGAAAATTTGAAAAGTTTGAACGGTCGCAATCACCTTTCTCTTACACTAATGACCACGAAAGCCAACGGGAGAGGATAATGCGTGAAGTGAGTTTGCACTCTACAAAAGTTTGTACAAGTGCACCAAAGATGCAAGGTACATGATTAATTCCTTGCTAAGTTAGATAATGTGTTTTTTGATCTAAGACAGAAATGAACTCGCAAGCTTGTTCTTTTTATGAGCACCAAAGTGAGATGTTGTTTGCCTTATTCAATTGTCTTTATGTATTCAAGATTAAGTTCGTTTGAGTTGTTCAATTTTTTAGAACCCAAAAGTAAATGTGTGATTGCTTTGTTTAGTTTTTAAAAACCAAAATGAGATTGTCAATAGCTTGTTCAATTTTAAACCCAAAAGGAGATGTTTGATAAGTTGTTCAGTTTTAAATCCAAAACGAGATTGTCGATAGCTTGTTAAATTTTAAACCCAAAAGGAGATGTTTGATAACTTGTTCAGTTTTAAATCCAAAATGAGATGTGTGATTACCTTGTTCAATTTTAGGGTCCAAAATGAAATGTGGGATAGCTTGTTCAATTCCTTGTGCATTCGAGATTGGGTGTGATTTGATTAAGTTAGTATGGAAAAGAAAGGGTGAATTCAAACTAGTGTACCTAAATATTCATGAGTAATCTGGTGAATTATCTTACAAATCTAAAAATACCTTTGAGTCAGCTTTTTGATGCTTTTTGAATCGTCCAAAATGGAGCTTTTATGCAAAAGTTATACTCATTTGTGTGAAAGTGCCTTCTTATGGATTTTAAAGGGTGTGTGATGACATCATCCACCTGAGTTATTAAATTTGACGTCTTGGTGATTGTTGCAGAAAGAGAATAATAATGTCAAATGATTGTCAAATGGCCATCAAATTTAGCATAAGTAATTTGTCTGTGTGATAAAAAAATGGCCCCCCTGTTGATTTGGCGTTGACGTGTCTTGGTTATTTGCACACGTGGTAGTTGTCTTGCCACGTGGTGTATCATTATTGGTCTATTTGTAGGACTGCATAGGAGGCCATATAGAGGTGGATAGGTGGTGGAGCTTGGGCCTTTATGGGTGGTGCTATCCCTATCTTTGTCTCTACACCTAAATATGATTTTGTAGGATCTGAAACAACTTAATCCCCATATAGATAAAGGGCAACAAGTGCTGACTCTACCTTTGTGGGCTATGCATATGTATATGAAACTACTGCTTGAATGTTGCTCCTGCTAAATGAAATGATCCAACCACTCATTAAACTAAACCTACTGGCATTTCACCTGGAGGTTCTGCAACTACTCACTTTGGAACAAGACAGAGGCTAGGCTAGAAAGAGGGTTGAGCGCGATGTAAGTGGAGCTACACGGGGTTGGTAGGGGTTTGGTAGTGAGTGCAGGTGAGTGGGAACAAGCTCAGGCTATGTGGAGAGGTGAAAGCAATGGTGGGATAGGAGGGTATCATTTTGTGGGTAGAGATGGATATGGTAGCGCAAGGGAGGTATAAAGGGACAGTGCGAGAAGTAGAGGGGAGATGGGATGGGAACGCAATGGAGAGCGGTGGGGAGTGGTGGTGAGCGATGAGGAGTTGCGCGGGTGGAAGGAGGAGCTGAGGGGAGTTAGGGTGAGGGCGCTGAGGAAGTGGAAGAAGCGAAGGGATGCATAAGGGAGCAATGTGGCTAGGCTGAGGAGTAGGAAGTGGTTGGTGTGGTGGTTAGGCGGGAGTGTAGGGTATTAGTCCCACATGCCCCACGCAAAGATATTTTCCTTTGTTTATATACAAACTGTTGGAATTAATGGGAAGTGTGTACTAAGAGGGGAGGGGTGAATCAGTACCTCTAAAACTTTTGTATCTTTTAACCTTTATCCTTTGAGTAATCAATTGTTTATCCAACCATTTGTTTTATACTATCTTGATGTAAGACATATCAATTCTTTAACTTAATCAAACATGTGAACATTCATAGAAACATTCATGAAAGTAATTGACATATAACACAAGATATGATAACGCAGAAAACTCATGTTAGGAAGTAAAAACTGTGGTGGGGATGGCACCCACAAATTCTTCGCTATCTGCAGATTGGAAGGGGTCAGTTAAGGCTTACAATTTGATCACTTCTAATGATCTACCCTATTAGGAGTATTTGTGGAGACCTGTTAAAGTCTACTCTATTAAGAGCTTCAGCAACACTATTTAGTGTGCACTTGGTTAAGAGATTTACAATAGGATTGTTAAATTCACCTTCCTTGAAAGGATTTTTACACTTTGTTTCACTTGTTAGAATGTAAGAAAATTACACTTTGACCTGAGTGTATGCAATCTCCTATTGCTGATTACAGATCCATTTAAGATTACATGTATAAGTGTATCACCTATTGTGATTGAATAATACCTTTGTTGTTCCGTAGCCTTTGTTCTTGGTTCTTGATAACCAAATTCACCTTTTGTTAATTTGCTTCTTGAAACTCTCAGTTTGATCCATAGATGTGCTTGTAGGCTACATTCATCCTCTCATATATGATAATGAATGATTACAACATCTATTTATAATATAGATTGACCTAATTAAGTTTCATTTTAAACAATATTAACTCTATGATCACAGGTTTACAACTTTACCTTGATCTTCTAGTCTATATGTTTTAAATCAGTTAGACTGATTAAAAACACTTACATTAATTATTCTTGTCCCTTAAGAAATGGGTTTAAAACAAATCAAGACTCTATAAATAGAATATGAATGTTTTATCTGACATGGAAGTCAGTTCCACTTTTTGCGGGCTTCAACTGACTTTCAGTTTCTGTCGATCAGTTATGCTATGAAATCAGTTTGACTATCTATCGATGTTCCTTGCTTGAACTATCTCTCAGGTTCCACTTTGACTGTTGTCTCGGGTTGCACTATATCCTACTCGTCGGGTTCCACTATCGGGTTCCTCTTTATCCTTTTCACTTTGCATATTTGGTTTACACACAAAATTGTGTTGTCAGTTTTCTTTGTACTTATCAATTTTCAGTGATCTCTGATATCTGTACTTTTGGTGTTCTTGAAATTCTATCTTTCGGTGTATGATTACCGAAGAACTTCTTTTCATACTAATGGCAACATAATGTCATCAATCTCCCCCTTTGACATTAGTATAAAATTTTTTTATGTGAAAAATACTAACAAAAATGTTTAGTATGTACACCATATATATTCCTTAGTCATTTCATGACTCCCCCTATGCATATGTCGGTATAGTATAAGTGTATGTACATGATACTCTGTTACTTTTGACCTTGTGCTATATATATCATATCATAGCATTATACTCCCTTTTTTTGGTTCTTTTTTCTGAACTGTATAGTTTCCCATCTTTTCCCATCTGTACATATCATTATTTTCCCCCTTTTTTTATAGTAAGGGAAAAGGTGTATACCTATAGCTTATCAAAAATATGAGAGTGTGAGGACTTCATGTCCTCCATCATCTTCTCTCATTTTTCTTTTAGGTTGTCTAGATCCATGTGCTCGAGTGTGATCCTTGCATGCATGTCGTAGATGCTATGAGCTACAGACATCTCGGGGGTGGCTATCAGTTGTCTTGTTGAACTGATATGTTGTTGAATCAGTGTAAGACCTGGTAGAATTTGAGCCTGGAGCTCGGTGACCTCTTCCCTAAATTTTGTTTCTGCTTCCCACAGTTCCTGTCTTAACCTTTTTATCTCAACAATTTTCTCATAATGCAACTTTATTGCATTGTCATCGGTGGTTAACCATTTAGCACTAGTAGCTAGATCGGAATCTATCTTTTCTATTTTATCCCTATGCTCCTTAGTGAATTTCTCAAGTGTGCTTAATTTTTGTATCAATAAAATAGTTTCATTAATTATTGGATCTAATCCACTTGCTAATTCTGAAATCTTTACCTTGTTTTCTGTCACTTCTTGGCTGATCTTTTCAATAAGTTTATGTTGATATTTCTGCTCTGCTCTCTCCTTAATTTCCTTTTTTGAATCAATGTTATGTGTTGTAATGGCCTCAGTGAGAGTGGCTAGTTGATAAAGGATAGGTTTATTGTGATCAACATCAACATCAGGTACAATCGGATTCAAGATGTCCCTAGTTGTCTCTAGTACCATGGAGTCTCTGTGCTCCTTTCTCAGCTTCTCCTGTAGTGCCTTCCTTTGGCATATTTCATCGTACTCTTTTAGTGCTTCATAGTCTAGTGTAGTTGGGTCACATTTGGGTATCTCAATTATCTCATCTAGAGTCACTTCCAACTTTGTCTTCTTGGTTTTCTTCTTCTTCTTCTGAGTTTCACTTGAATGTAGAACCATAGCCAGTTTCCTGGCTTTGTCTATTGTGCTGGATGAAGTGATTGGGGGTGTTTCCTCTTTTTTATTTTGTGCCTCTATGTTAGCTTGTTTTTTTTGAGTGGACATCTCCACATCAACCTTGATTTTAGTTGTAGCAACCTTTTCAGTTTCCTCAGGAGTGCCATAATTTGGTTTATCTCCTTCATTAGTATCCTTATATACTTCATCTTCCTTTGTTTGTGCATCCTTCTCATTAGTGTCTCCATCTGTTTGCTTTGAATCTCCATTTGTAACCTTTGTCAGTATTGGTTACATTTTGAGCGTCTCCAATGACATTTTGATCACCGGTGTTGTCTTTATTTCCTTCATCCCCTGCATCCTGGAATGCTTGAATCTTTGTCAGGTGATTTGTCTTTTTTCTGGAGTATATTCATGGCTTGCATCAATGTTGACATGTTTCCTGGTATGTTCACCTATGAAGTATCAATTTTAGTGTCTTGTTCATTGGTCTTGTCTTTGGCAACATTGACATCTTCATCTTTCTGTATTTCTTCTGCTAGATCATCGATAATGTCAATGATTGTATTATCCACAATGTTGTCCATAGTGGTGTCCAGCCATGTCTCATCTACAACATCCATATCCTTGTTGCCTTTGGTGTCCATTTCCTCTTTTTTCCAATTCTACATCTGTGATGATAATTGGTTTGGTGCTCTCGTTAGCTTGATCATCCTTGGATTCTTGATTTTTGGTAAGAGCTCGTTGTGGCTCAGGACTTGTATCCTTTTCAAGAATATCAAGTATTTTCCTCCATTTGGCTTCACTCTTTCTGTCTATATCCAATAGATTTCCTTTAAGCACTTGGTAGGCTCTCAACTTTGGTGAAAACCTTTTGGAATGAACCTTCATCATTTCTTTAATCTCCTCCATTTTTTATTCGAGAGGCATGATTGATACTAGGGCTCTTTCCCTGATTTCTTTTTCAGAGTGCAAGGAAAGTGTCCATCTTATCAATATCCTATCTTGAAGTTCTTTGGGGATATTGTCTGATAGTTCTATAGGGAGGTATTTCTATATTCACATCATCTTGATGCTTGTTTCCTCAATCTTATTTTGATCCAAGGGTTCCAGAGTTAATCATCTTCTAACTTTGGAGTCAGTAATTGATCCTAATTTAATCATTTGTGCACATACCTCATCAATGGTTTTAGGAATCTTATTTTTTTCTTGTTGAACAGCTTCATCTTGTTCTGTGTCCTCAATGTCTTCCTTAGTTCTAATGAACTTTCTTCTTTTTGTAGCTTTGGACTATTTGGGTGGAGGCTTTCTCTTATAGGTCCTTACTTAACCTTTCTTCAAAGGTGAGGGACTTTTGTCCTTAGCTGTTTGACTTCTTTTCCTTGTAGCAGTTGTATTTCTTGACTTCTTAGCTGGTGGAGGAGGTGGTGAATCTGACTCTATGGCCTCAGAGTCATTCTCCTTTGTAGCTTAACCGATGGGTGACTGACCCTCGGTCTCTTCCTTTTGTTCAGCTTCTTCTTCCTATTCGGTTTCTTCTCCTGTTACTGATAGTATTTGCTTTAGATTCTTGACCATGTTGTCCTTCTTCATGTCAATCTTCTTCACAACCAAGCCAGTTTTGATTCTTTCTTTGGCTTCTTCATAAGTGTCGATTTTGGGTTGTGTTTTATCAATTGGTTCATTTATTAAAGCATCAATTGCATTGGATGCTTGATCTATGTTCACTTCATAGTCAAGTGGTTGTAGCCATGTTGTTCTTGGTACATCAGGCTTGATGTATGTGTGGTCTGTGTCTACCATGAAACATATATCAATGTTGAATTTCTCAATCAATTTCTTGAGGATCCTTACCCTCTTCTGCATTCATGACTGACTCAAAATTATCTCCCAATGATTTTATAAACTCACTAATCTGTATGATGACTGGTCTAGTTGTATCTTATTTCACATTTCCTATTGATGGAAAAAATTCTTGGAAGTAAAAGAAAATGCACATGATAAGTGAGCCAAACTTACATGAATTTGTCTTTGCATTTCTGATTGTCTTCAAGCTTTCTTCTAACTGGTTGAGTAGAAGTTCTGATAGATCCAACTAAGTTCCTTTCTTTACAATCTTATATGTTGTATCCACTGCTCCAGATGCTATGTTGTTCATCCTTCTAGCTTGAAAGAATTTGTAGCCTAGGACACATGCTCCAAATTTTAGTTCATCATTTGTGATAGTGGATACCTTAAGTCCTCTTCCATCACACTTAGCTCATGTATTCTTTTCAATTTCAGCCTTGGGTGGATGCTTTAATGCCTTTACCTTATCGATTATTGGATAATCGGTGACTACATGAATAACATCTCATGTTATTGATTTATGCTCATCTAGCCATAACTTTTGGTTGTGAATTCTTCTCAGTACTAATCGAATCCCCTCAGTCTTGAATACCTTTCAAAACAATAGGGCATTTGTGATCCCTTTCACTTCTATGTTCTTGTGCTCATCTTTAATAGATCCATCATCATTACATAGCTTCTTGAAAGTTTGTTCAACCTCCAGGTCACCAATTTATGCAATCTTGCAGTGAATATATGCTTGCACGTCTTCGACGAGCAAAACCCTAGCTTGTATTCGTGAGAATGCTCTGGCATTGTTGGGTTGTGATGTGACCTCTGGGCATATCTTATAGTGTGGTTCCTCACAGTTACTATTCTTGATAAGTTTGACCTTCTCCTTCTTAATGCTCTTTAGTTTAGCGGTTCTTGAATTCATGGCTATTGTTTCAGACATTTAGGGATTTCCGTAAAAGATGAACATGGTTCTCAGTTATTCTTAGTACTTACTTCAACCTCTATAGTTTTGATTAATCTACTTGGAGTTCTTTGTAACATGTTGGAGTCGCTCTGCAATGCTGTCTCTTCTCGCTCAGTAATCGCTCTGGTTGTTCGCTCAAATCGCAGGTGAGAAATGAAACCCTTACATCGCCTTTTTATAGACATTTGCCCTAAGTCAAGTCATTAATGCTCAACCACTCCTCGATGTTTGAAGATAGATTTGTTAGGTTAAACACTAACTTCTCATTTCAGTGACAACGTGATGCTTCGGGGTAGTTGTCTAACTTGTTACTTTTACCGATAGGTTTCAGTGTTTTGCGAAAATAAATTTGTCAGCTTGCTTGATTACCAACGAATTTTGGTTTACATTATCAACTTCAACTTTTATATGTTAACCGATGATTCTCAGTAAGTGCATACAATTCATCTTTGCATGTATACCGATACATTTTGGTATGTACTAACTGAAGAAATAGTTTTCATAGATTTTAACAAGTAATGCCATAGTGCATCTATAATCATGCTAATTTGTAATTTCAAATATGTATGATTGTAACTGATGCAAATTATAACTTGGTGTAATACAGTTCCATACTTACTTGTTCTACTTAGGTGGGGGTGGTGATGTCACCAGATCCATTGGATAGGGTGTCACCAACTGCATTGCTTGTTCCAGCTTCATCATTATTTGTAGCTTTCTTCCATATTTTGTTTCTCATCTTCTTGATGTCTTCAATGGTATTTCCATTGGGAAAGGTGTTGATCTCTATCATTTGGTCTCTGTAGTCTTTCTTGAGATGACCAACTTTATGACAGTGTAAGCATGCCACTGTGGGGTTAGTCCATCCTCTAGACTTTCTTGACCACTATCTTATATAGTTTGCAGCAATATGACCAAATCTTCCACATGTTGTGCAATTTGTCCATGTGTTGTAATCCCATACATACTGGTTACCGACTCTTTTTGGTTGATAGGCAGTTTCATGACCTTTAGGCTTCCATGCTTGCTTTTTCTTCTTCTAGCATTCAAGAGTTGTGTGCCCATTCATTTTGCAAGTAGCACAATATTTGTCCATGTAGGATTCCTTCTTTGGTTATTTCATCTCATACTTACATTCATATGCTTTATGTCCTTTCTTGTTACATTTATAATAAAATCCTATGAACGAAGATGTAGATTTAGGAATACCTTTCATTTTTCTCCTGCATACATTTGATGTGTGGCCTTTCTTTCCACTGTGATTGCATGTCAGCTTTCTTGGTCTTAGATTTTCATAGACATTGTTTGGATCAGCTTGATTAGGTGATTCTCCATTCTCGGTATAGCATAGACCGGTGTTGTTATTGACTCTTCGTTGTCCATCAAGAAAATCAACCATTCTTTTATTGCTTTCTTCAGCTCTTTTGATAATTTCATTATGTTGTTGTTGAATTCTTATTTCTTGTTTCAGCTTTTCATTTTCTTCCCTTAGCTCACCGATGGCTTCTATTCTTTCAATGAGGTCAACAATTATTATATTTGCCTCTTGACTCATAAGAATAATCTGATTTGTAATCTCATGGTGATGTTCTGTTAGTCTCTGTATTTCTAACTCTTTTTCTTGTAGCTTTTCAGTAATCTTCCTTCTATCATCAATGGCTAGTGTTCTTTCTTGCTCAGCTTGTCTAGCATTTTTCATGACGTCAATCATTCTTACCATCCATGTCTCTTGACCGATTTGCAGAGACTTCACTTGTCCTATCAGATGTTGATTGATTTCATTTAAGCTTGTGATGCTTTCTTCTGTTGTGTCTAATGCTTTGCTAGTAGTTGATCTTGATGACTCAAAGTAATCTAGTATCTCTTCTTCATGGTAATATGTTTCATTGCAGTGAAATTCCATAATATTTATTTCATCTAACAACTATCTCATCTTGATTCTATCTTCTTTATACTGCTCATAGAAGATCTGAATTTCTAGCTTCTGATTCTCAATACTCTTGTCAAGTCTGTACTTCTCCATTGTATGATATTTTCTCTTAAGCCTTTAAGCTTTCCAAATAAGAGACTTAGCTCTGATACCAATTGTTAGAATTAATGGGAATTGTGTAGTGAGAGGGGAGGGGTGAATCAGTACCTCTAAAACTTTTGTATCTTTTAACCTTTATCCTTTGAGTAATCAATTGTTTATCCAACCATCTGTTCTATACTATCTTGATGTAAGACGTATAAATTCTCTAACTTAATCAAACATGTGAACATTCATAGAAACATTCATGAAAGTAATTAACACATAACACAAGATATGATAATGCAGAAAACTCTTGTTAGGAAGTAAAAACTGCGATGGAGATGGCACCCACAAATTCTTCACTATCTGCAGATTGGAAGGGACCCGTTAAGGGTTAAAATTTGATCATTTCTGATGATCTACCCTATTAGGAGTATCTGTGGAGGCCTGTTAAAGTTTACTATGTTAAGAGCTTCAACAAAACTGTTTAGTGTACACTCGATTAAGAGATTTATAATAGGATTGTTAAATCCACCTTCCTTGAAAGGATTTTTACACTTTGCTTCACTTGTTAGAATGTAAGAAAATTATACTTTGACCTTAGTGTATGCAATCTCCTATTGTTGATTACAGATCTATTCAAGATTACATGTATAAGTGTATCACCTATTGTGATTGAATAATACCTCTGTTGTTTGGTAGCCTCTGTTCTTGGTTCTTGATAACCAAATTCACCTTTTGTTGTTCTGCTTCTTGAAACTCTCGGTCTTATCCATATATGTGCTCGTAGGCTACAATCATCCTCTCACATATGATAATGAATGATTACAACATCTATTTATAAGATACATTGACCTAATTAAGTTTCATGTAAAATAATATTAACTCTATGATCACAGGTTTACAAATTTACCTTGATCTTCTAGTCTATATGTTTTAAATTAGTTAGACTGATTAAAAACACTTACATTAATGTTTCTTATCCCTTAAGTAATGGATTTTAAAACAAAACAAGACTCTATAAATATAATATGAATTTTTTATCTGACGTGGAAGTCAGATCCACTTTTTGTGGACTTCAACTGACTTTCGGTTTCTGTCGGTCGGTTATGCTCTGAAATTAGTTTGACTATCTCTCGGTGTTCCTTACTTGAACTATCTCTCGGGTTCCACTTTGATTGTTCTCTTGGGTTGCACTATATCCTGCTCGTCGGGTTCCACTGTCGGGTTCCTCTTTATCCTTTTCACTTTGCATTTTTGATTTACACACAAAACTGTGTTGTCAGTTTTCTTTGTACTTAGCAATTTTCAGTGATCTCTGATAGCTGTACTTTCAGTGTTCCTGAAAGTCTATCTTTTGGTTTGCTCTTGTCCTATCTTTCGGTGTATGATTACCGAAGATCTTCTTTGCATACTAATGGCAACATAATGTCATCACAAATGTCGAAAAACTTATATAAAGAAAAGGTGTTGTTGCGTGTTTGGCTTGATGGTTTAAGTGGTAGGGATTTGTGTAGATTTCTACACATAGTAAGATAAGGGAGGTGATAGAGGCGTACTAGGAAAATCTTAGATAAAAAAAATGTAATAAGTTATGCGATTCTACCTCGGGATGCGTGGAGGTTGAACGACCTCTTTGCAAATTATTTTTGCCACAGATTTGATTATAGGAAGTATGGGCAAGTTTATAGTTGTTTCGACTAGAAATGGTGATCCGGATGCGATGGTAGAGTCCGTTTTGAGCTAAGATGCTCCTTGAACTTACAAGCTCAAAAACTCACAAAAACTCAAGAAAATATGTTATAAGATTAGTAAGGACCCGTGAAGTAGGTCCCACCGAGCGTGCCAAAAATGTGAGGAGTGAAATTAGTTATAAAAAGGAATACGATAATAAATAAAATATTCAATAACTAATAAATCAAAACTACACTCAAGATTGGACTAAAAAGAAAACTTAAAAACAATAAAAGCATTAAGGAGTGCAAACCTCAATAAAACAAAATCCAAGCTCCCTTTTGATCTTGGGATGTGTCCATTTATGTCGATGTGTGCTTAGTGATGCATGCTCCATGCTTCAAGACTGTGATCTCAAACTGACATTATAAGTTTGCATAAAAGATGGATATATGATTTGAAATCAAAATAACATTATAACTCTACATGGAAGGTGGATATATTTGTGAAGGAATGAGGTTACTTATATAGGAAAATGGGTAAGAGATGAAGGGTCAAGATGCAAACCTGAAGAGGGACTCAGATGCACGTAGAAGAGAGCACAAGGATTGTGCTTCTTTAAGTGCCTCTCATTGTGACAAGTGTTACAAGGAGAGAGAGGATGTGAGGGGATGAGGAATGTGACCATTTTGGTCCATGTGCAAAGGGGATGAGAGAAGATTTTGGGGATAGGGTGAGTAATGAGGGTTGTAAGAGCATTAATGAGGATCTTAATGAGGAATGGGTGAGGGTGTAAGAGAGAGCTTGAGAAGTTTGACTTTGGGATAGAGGTTGAATTCCTAATCCAAGGATTAGGAATGGGACAAGATTAGGAAGAGATTAGGGTTAGGGTTAGAGGTTAAGAGGGCTTGAGAAGTTTGACTTTGGGAAAGGGTTGAATTCCTAATCCTTGGATTAGGAATAAGACAAGCTTAGAGAGAGATTAGGATTAGGGTTAGAGGTTAAGAGGGGTGATTAGGGAGATGGTGATGGGAGGAGAGAAAATGAGTGGAGGGGTTAATTATCTTATTAGGATTAATTAGCTAATGAGGAAGGATTAGCATGTGTGAAGGGGTTGGGTTGAGTTAGAACTCAGGGTTAGGTTGTTGAGATTGGTTAGGTTAGGGCTTAAGGTTATGGAGCCAGGTGCTTAAATAGAATAGATTTAACTATTTAAATTACAAGTGGAGGAAAAGAGGATAATATGAATTAAGTTAAATGAATAAATATATTCATTCAACCTAATAGGGGAAAAAGGGGTTTAATTAATTCTTAGGAAATTAGTTGCCATTTAATAATAAATCAGACTATAGCTAATTAATTGAATTAATTAAGCTAGTAGGATAACATAGATCAATTAGGTAATGGTTGATTACTTAGTTGATAATGTCCTAGAAGGCACTAAATATGATTAGATTATGTTAATCAGATTTAGGTGTCTACAATTATCATTACGATCAAGTTGCAATATTTGTGCAAGTGACCTATAGACACACACAATTTGATTTGGATGAGGTATAAAGTACTAATCCAAATGAACACATTATCATCAAGGAGGTTCATTTCTATATCAGTGATGATAAGGTTCATGATAGGAGCCATTTGGCTCATTATTTTGCAATGTATTTTGAATATATTGTGAATTGCAGGATAAAGGCTTCACAACACTTCATTTGGTCTTATGGTTGTGCAGGTAAGTACATGTACTTCAACTCATTTTCATTCTCATTTAATTAAGTTGTCATTTGTAATTTTAATTGTATATGTGTGTGTGTGTGTGTGTGTGTAGTGATTCAAATTATTTAATTTAATTTTTATTAAATGGTTACATGTATGTATGAACGTACAACTTTATCTTGCAGGACAATTTAAATCAGCAAAATCCTTTAATTGGCTATCCATGAACTATTGAAGACAATTATTCAATTGTGTATTGTCATTGATGTTACACATGTATATACACTTATGTAGTGATGTTACACAAATGTCTACATCCAGACCGAGCACGGTTGGTGAATGGAAAGAGTTTTTCAGTGTTGACTCAGGCCAGTCGAGTATTGAAAATCTTCAGTGTTGACCGAGTCACTCGGGCATTTCAGCCATGGTCGGGCATTAAAGAAACACAATATTAACTGAGTTGATTATTCACTAGCAGCTGACTAACAGTGGTTTACATTCTATAATTAATTGGTTATATGAGGCCGACTGAATTGTGATTTATCATCTATTTAGAAGTGTATTCAAGCCAACTTGGCGGGGCTTATCATATATATGAAAGGTCAAGTTTGGATTGAATATATATGAGAGTGTGTGAAAAAGTTGAAGATAAGAAGAAGTGTGAAATTCTATGATATGAAGAGTGAAGGCGAAATCAGATGGGATTTTGATTGAGTAGAGAACACTCGGAGCTGCAATAGAATATTTGATCAGCAAGGATCTAGTTATAATCAGAACAGAGATTTGAATCAACAAAGATCATTGCTTACACATACAGGTCAATTCATTGTTACTTTCTAACAATTGTAGCAGTGATCTCAAATACCTCAACAGAGTAGACTTAACAGTCTTTTTGTAAATCCTCTCACAAGGTAGCATTTATATGTTGAAGTGTTGAAGACCTCTAACAAGGCCACTCCTCACAGGGTGATTTAAATCCTCTAACAGGGTCACATCTAATAGTGTGTTTTTGTAGCCTTTAACAAGGTTGGCTCCTAATAGGGCTCACTGCATAAGAGTGAAAAATAGTAACTAGTTACATTGGTGGTTTTCCCCATATTGGGTTTCCACGTTAAATATTGGTGTCACCTGTGTATATGTTATTTGTTGAACATGTTTTATGTTTCTGCACTTAATCACTAAAGTATAAATACATTGGATATTATAAAGATTGCTTTGACACCCGAGTTATAGAAGAATATCTTAATTGACTGAGTAATAGTGTTATATTGTTTAAGACATCTAAGGGACACGAGATTTGTTTTTGGAGTAACTAATTCACCCCTCCCCTCTCAGTTACTAATCTCATTTCCAATAATTGGTATCAGAGCTGCAAGTGCTTTCAGAGAAGGTTTCAAGGCCTAAGCTAAAGATTAGAGATGTCTTACAAAAGGGAGATCCCAAATCTAAACCAAGATTATTTCCATGCATGGAAAGAGCTGATGAGGCTACATCTATCTACTATTGGAGATGCTGGTTTGCAATTTTTGGACAGAAAATATGTGGAACCAACAACAGCTATGACTGTGGAACAGAAGCTTCATAACATAATGATGATTGATATAGCTTCTTCACACAGCTACTCAGAATTTGATGAAGTCAAGGACTACCCTACATCCTATGATATGTGGAAGAAATTATAGGATATTCATGGAGGAGATGCAAATGTAAAGAGAGCCAAAGCATAAAGTCTTAGAGGAAAATTTTATCAAATGAAAATGAAAGAAGGAGAAGACATTACAAGATACAGTGAAAGAATCAAGAAGATTGTGAATGGCATCAGAGCTACAGGAGAAATAATTGAAGATACAACAATTGTCAGAAAGGTATTAAGAACTTTACTTCCTATCTATGCTATTAGAGTTTCAGTTATTCAAGAGATGAGGTGCAATAAGGATATAAATCTGGATACATTAGTTGGAAGGCTTACAACTTTAGAGTTGGACAACTTTGACAATTATTTTCCTAGCTCTAGCAATTTTGAGTCTGCATTCAAAGCTAAATTAAACCTTGGTAAGAAGGATAGATACTCAAAAGAAAAACAGATTGAAAGTGATAGTGATGATGAATCTGATGATGAAGATCTAGATATCATTGAAGCATTACTTGCAAGGAGAGCTGCCAGAGGAAAATACAAAGGAAGAATGCCATTGATTTTCTTTTCATGCAATGAGGTTGGTCATATTGCTACCAAGTGTTCGAACAAAAAAGACAAAGATTAGAAAAAGTTCAACAAATACAAAGACAAGAAATATTTCAAGAACTACAAGAGCTACAAGGACAAAGGTAAGAAGTCTTGTTATATTGCTAAAGATTCTAACAGTGATGAAGATGAAGATGAAATGGTTTATATTGCTATTAAGGATGAGTCAGATGAAGAAGATGAAAAGACAACACTTTTCTCACATATCAGTAAAAGTGAAACATGGATAATTGATAGTGGTTGTTCTCATCACATGACTGGTGATAAGACAAAATTTGAACATCTTGAGCACTATGATGGTGAGAGTGTTAGTTTTGGGAATGATGAACCCTGCTATGTGAAAGGAAAAGGTTGCATTACTCTGATAGAAGGATTCAAATGTGATAATTCTTATTGGGTTGAAGGACTAAGGATAATTCTACTCAGTGTAGCATAGCTGAACAACATTGGCTTCAAGGTAGAATTCATGAATGGTAAGGCCAAGCTCCTGGATGGTAAAGGGAATCTAGTTGGAACTGGTAGGTAAATAAAAGGTAATCTATTCTATCTTGATCTCACTGAAAGTTCATGATTTATTGCACAAGTAGAAGAAAGTTGGCTATGGCATAAAAGGTTGTCTCATGTAAATTTTGATAATCTGGTAAACATAAGAAAGAGCAAGAGAGTTATAGGTATTCATATTTTGAAGAAACCCAAGTTAGCAATATGCAAACAATGTCAAATTGGAAAGATGAGCAAGACAAGTTTCAAGAGAAAAAATTACAATACTGATGAAATCTTGGAATTGGTACATACTAACCTTTGTGGACCAATTGGAACAACAAGCTATACTGGAGAGAAGTATTTTATTCTATTTGTTGATGATCATTCCAGAATGACGACTGTCATGTTTCTCAGAGAAAAATCAGAAGCTCTTCAAAAATTCAAATGGTATCTTGCAAGAGTTGAAAAGGAAACAAGAAAGAAACTAAAATGTCTAAGATCTGACAAAGGAGGAGAATTCATTTCTAATGAGTTCAATGAAATCTATAATGAAAGAGGAATCAAAAGACATGTATATGCCCCTGGTACACCACAACAAAATGGAATAATAGAAAGAAGAAACAGATCCATCATGGATTGTACCAGAACCCTAATGATTGAAAAGAATGTTGCCGCCAAATACTGGAATGAGGCCATTAGCACTACAATGTTCATCTTGAATCGAGTTCAACTGAAGAATAGTAACCAGACACCTTTTGAACTATGGTATGGCTATAAACCTAATTTTCATTATTTCAAAGTATTTGGAAGTAAATGTTACATCTTGAAGGAAGCAAGAAATGGAAAACTTGATGCAAAAAGTGATGAATGAATATTCCTAGGCTACTCATGTAAAAGAAAAGCATACAAATGTCTGAATCTTACTACTCATAAAGTCATAGAAAGTGTACATGTCAAGATTGATGAGTTTGCAGAAAAATGTGAAGAGAAAAGCAATAAAGAGCTTGAAGACTACAAGAACTTTGTATATCATGAACCTGATACTGTGCCTATGACTCAAGCAATGGTGATTGGACAGCAAAATTGTCAACCACTGAATATACTAACACAAACTGTGCAACCCAAGTTGCAGACTGTGCAACCCGAGCTATTGGTAGAAGAGACCGAGTTGCAAACAAAGGGAACCCAGTCTCAGACAGAGGGACCCGAGTCACAAACATAGGAACCCAAGTCACAAATAGTAGAACCCGAGCATCAAACAGAAGAACATGAAAGAATGTTTGAGAATGATAGACCTAGTGGATCAAGTCCATAATCAAAACTGAAGGATCCAGTACTTTCTAGGTATGTTAAAAGGCATCATGCACCTAATAAAATAATTGGAGATCAGATAGAAGGTGTAATGACAAGGAACAAACTCAAAGGTACATGTTTAATTAGTGAATTTGAACCTAGAACTGTTAAAGATGCATTGAATGATGAAAGTTGGATAGAAGCAATGAAGGAAGAAATTGAGCAGATTGAGAAGAAAAAAAATTGGACTCTTGTGCCTAGACCAAAGGACAATAATGTGATTGGAACCAAGTGGGTATTTAGAAATAAGATGAATGAAAATGGTGAAGTTTGTAGAAACAAGGCCAGACTAGTTTGTAAGGGATATGCTCAAGAAGAGGGTATTGATTATGAAGAAACTTTTGCTCCTGTTGCAAGACTTGAAGGAGTCAGAACTCTTCTAGCATATGTTGCACATAAAGGATACAAAGTATATCAAATGGATGTGAAATTTGCATTTATGAATGGAGTCCTAGAAGAAGAAGTCTACATTGAGAAAACTGAAGGATTTTTTGATCCTAGCAGAGGGAATATGGTTTGCAAACTGCACAAAGTATTATATGGACTGAAGCAAGCACCCAGAGCCTGGTATGAAAGATTGCATTGTTACCTAGTGAGTATTGGATTTTAGAGAACTAATAATAATAGTAGCTTGTACATCAAAGAAGGACCACAGAACAAAACATTGTTAGCAGAGATATTTGTTGATGACTATTATTCACTGGATATGATAACTTATGCAAAGCATTCTCTGTAGCTATGAGTAAATATTTTGAGATGTCTTTGTTTGGTGAGATACAATTCTTTGTTGGATTACAAGTACATCAAATAAAGGATGGTATCTACATTACTCAATCAAAATATATCAAGGAGATACTCAAGAAATTTGGAATGGAAGATTCCTGGAACACCCATGTGGACTGGACAAAAATTGTCTAAGGATGATGATTCAAAGGAGGTAGATCAGACCAACTATAGATCCATGATTGGAAAATTGTAATATGTTGTTCACACCATACCTAATATTGCATTGGCAATTGGTATTGTTGCAATATTTTCAGCTAATCCCAGAGACAATCATCTAATGGCAATCAAAAGAATTTTGAGATATTTGAAGGGTACTAAAGACTATGGTTTATAGTATAAAAAAGGTGGGAACTTTGATTTGAAGACATTCATTGATGCAGATTGGGCTGGAAGTGTTGATGACAAGAAAAGAACTAGTGGTGGAGCTTTCTTTCTCTGAAAGAGGTTAGTGTCTTGGACTAGCAAGAAACATAATTGTATCTCTCAGTCTATAGCAAAGGCAGAATATGTTGCTGCAGCAGTGAACTGTTCAAACATCATATGGTTCAAATAGTTGCTATCAGGAATGAAGGAAGAAGTAAAAGAACCAGTTATTATCTACTGTGACAACACCAGTACCATTAACATTTCAAAGAATCCTATGGTGCACACCAAAACCAAGCATATAGCAATACAATATAATTTCTTGAGGGAATTGGTATGGATAAAGAAGTAAGGTTGGAATATATGAGTACTAAAGAAAAATTGCATACATATTCACCAAACCTTTACCTAAGGATGCATTTTTGTATCTTAGAGGAAAGCTAGGGGTGCTTCCCCTAACTAAATCTCACTAAAAGACAGTTTAGTGATGCATCAACCTGAGCCACAGTGAAGATCTATCACTTGATGCAGGTACATCAGAGCCCATTGCAAATGAATTAGTATAGTTAGGTACATTACAACTTCAAAGAGAAATAGTATTGACTATTGGTATTGATATTTAGTATTTGTGGAGATGGAGTCTTTGGCATTTGTTGTCAAAGAGGGAGAGTGTGATATAATACAAAAGAAATTACTTAAGGGAGAGTTTTGATGTCAGAGGGAGAAAACTTATCAGAGATAGAGTTTGATGATAGAGGGAGTTTTGGATGAGAATCAGAATGAAGCTAAAGACATTAAAGAGAGTTTTTTGTTGCTCTACAATTCTTTGTATTATGACATGTTGTGTTGCCATCAATGCCAAAGAGGGAGATTGTTGAAGACAATTATTCAAATGTGTATTTTCATTGATGTTACACATGTATATATACTTATGTAGTGATGTTACACAAATGTCTACATCCAGACCGAGCACAGTTGGTGAATGGAAAGAGTTTTTTAGTGTTGACCAAGACCAATCGGGTATTGAAGATGTTCAGTGTTGATTGAGTCACTCGGGCATTTCAGTCATGGTCAGGCATTAAAGAAACATGGTATTAACCGAGTTGATTATTCAGTGTCAGCCGACTAACAATGGTTTACATTCTATTATTAATTGGTTATATGAGACCGAATGAATTGTGATTTATCATTTATTTAGAAGTGTATTCAAGCTGACTTGGTAGGGATTATCATATATATGAAAGGTCAATTTTGGATTGAATATATATGAGAGTGTGTGAAAAAGTTGAAGATAAGCAGAAGTGTGAAATTTCGTGATATGAAGAGTGAAGGCAAAATCAGATGGGATTCTGATTGAGTACAGAACACTTAGAGCTGCAATAGAATATTTGATCAGCAAAGATCTACTTATAATCAGAACAAAGATCTGAATCAGCAAAGACAGTTGCTTACACATACAGGTCAATTCATTGTTACTTTCTAACAATTGTAGCAATGATTTCAAATCTATTAACAGAGTAGACTTAACAGTCTTTTTGTAAATCCTCTCACAAGGTAGCATTTCTATGTTGAAGTGTTGAATACCTCTAACAAGGCCACTCCTCATAGGGTGATTTAAATCCTCTAACAGGGTCACACCTAACAATGTTTTTTTTAACCTTTAACAAGGTTGGCTCCTAACAGGGCTCACTTCAGAAGAGTGAAAACAGTAACTAGTTAAATTGGTGGTTTTTCCCATATTGGGTTTTCCATGTTAAATCTTGGTGTCACCTGTGTATATGTTATTTTTTTCATGTTGTATGTTTCTACACTTAATCACTAAATTATAAATATATTAGATATTATAAAGATTGCTTTGACACCCGAGTTATAGAAGAATGTCTTAATTGACCGAGTAAAAGTGTTATATTGTTTAAGACATCTAAGGGATAAGAGATTTGTTTTTGGAGTAACGGATTCACCCCTCCCCTCTCAGTTACATGTATGTATGAACGTACAACTTTATATTGCAGGACAATTTAAATCTACAAATCCTTTAATTGGCTATCCATGCAACATGCTAGACGTAACGTTAAGTTTCTATGGAACTTCTTTGAAAGTGGACATGGAAAAAGAGAGCACAGTTGAGTAGGAGCATGTGTGAAGTGTGTACTTAACCAACATGAATTTGTAGGTACAAATGGTGTTAAGTAAACATACAGATATTTCAAATAATATAACTTCAGCTTAGATCCATTTGCTTTACACTGATAGTTCAAAAATGTACAGGTGACATGATAGAGAATTTAAAGAAAATTGTTGAATGGTGTCGAAACCATTTTTCTATTTGGGAGCACCAAATACAACAAACATTACTTTTGGGAAGTGAAAGGTAAAATATTTTTTTGGAAAACTCTTTTAAAATTTAATTTCGTGAATCACTTTTTTCATAATTGCTGATCTAAAAATGTGCAACTTTCATTTCACATTTGTAACAGATATAGACTGATCTAATCCTTACAATTGTCAAAGAATTGTTAGTGTTAGAAGTGCACATCAAGTGATGACTATAAGACAACACAAGCCTCCATTGATTCAAGTAAGAAAAATTCATGCCTTTGAGTTGAGTGTGTTGAGGGCAATCCAATGAGTCAATGTGAGAATATTGCAAATGGATATGTTTCACGATGGATTATCTTTCACAATAAGTCAATGCGAGAATATTGCAAATGGATAGGTTTGGACGCACCTTTTCCCACTTATTAGTGGGCACTGGGGCATTAGGTCCTCTAAAACTGTCAGATAATCTCTCCCTCCCCTGCCCAACATGACCCAAAAAAATTGTATAATCAACATCATAATGCAAATGAAATTTTGCGAAGAATTGTTTGCAGAAATATAGTGGAAGATCATCCTTCTGGGGTCACCTATGATAAGTAGCCACCCATTGAGGATATATAAATGGTACAACAAGGTCATCATGGAAACTAGTAGTCATATATCCTCTCACCTAAGCTATGTCTCAGTAATGAGGAAACATGGTCTTCACCATAGCGATGGAAACCTCTGAGTCAACCTGATAATGCTACAAGAGAGAGAAGCATAGAATGTATCAATACTAATGCTATCATAAGGATTGTATGGTTCAACTATCTGAATCATACGAACCAAGTCCTCTATCATAATGTTCACCCTATCCCTATTAGGAAGGGTGATGGATGTCTGAATGGTCTGATCGAGAACCTCTATAGCTCATCTCAATCTAGCAATGGTACCAACAAATAGTTGCTCCCTATCCTCTCTAGAACTGGTATATCTACATGAAGAGTAGTCACTAGCACCCACTATACACTAGCCTCTCCTAAATTCGTAGATGATGCCCCTCTACCCGATTTCATGTGATAGATAAAATATATATGTGAAAGTATAAA
>MU224506.1:33011-81893 GCA_018584345.1 Thuja plicata
TATATATATATAAAATTGAAGTACAAATTTAAGAAACATAACAATTCTAATTTAAGCATATTTACACGTGTAAATAAATAAAATAAAATAAAATAGCTTGTTCAGTTCATATTTATCAATATGTTTGATATAAAAATGATTTAATCATATGGGTAGGTCCTAATGAAAAACAAGATGTAATGAACCTAAAAGGTTATCTAATTTATTTTTAAGATTACAACTTAACTTTAACTACCAGGTTATCTTTAGTGTTCTAATTCAATTTTACAATTTTTACTTAATTATGCAAGGGTTGGAAATCAACTAGGTTTGAAGTATGGTTAACTAGGTTAACTAACTTAATTTATGACCTTAGACAAGTTAACTAGATTTGAAGTATAGTCTAGACTTAAGGTTACAATTAGGAGGCTTTGATGTAATTAAATGTATGTTGTTACAGTTATATATTTTTATGTAGATCATGTTATGTATGTTTTTAAATTTATGGTTATGTATGCTTTTATGTATGATTTTAATGTAACATTTTTGTAATATTTTTCTAATGTTTACAATATTACGTTTCTACATGTATTTTTCCTAATGTATTGTTATCTATAGTTTTATGTATGTTTCTCAATGTATGGTTTTAATGTAACATTTTCCTAATATTTATCTAATGTTTATGATGTAACATTTTGATGTATGTTTCCTAATTTGTATGGTTATGTATGTTTTTATGTGACATTTTCTTAATATTTTTTTAATGTTTCTAATGATCTTGTTTGTTAGATTTTATAGGTGCTTTTTGAAAAGTTTTCCTAATATTATTCTAATGTTTTAAAATATATGTAATAAAAATAAATTAATTAACTAACTAACCAACATATTTTCTTAACTGGAAACAAAATTACATATTAACTAAATAACTAAATCTACATAAAACCATATTAATTATTTTTTGCAATTAAAAATAACTAAATTATAAAAAAATATTAAACAATACAACAAATACATAAAATAAAATAAAAAAACTCAAAAAATATAATAAAACACAAGAATTTTTTTTTTTTAAAAAAACCTACCTTGTTAAGCCGAAGATCCCCAAACCCGCTCCTCAAATCTCGGAAGGCGTCGTTCACATGAGTCACTTAAGGTGATTCCGAAGAATATATTATTTTTTATGGTTTCAGTCAAAATTGATTTGGCCAGACCAAGTTCGGTCCAACCGATTTCAGTCGGAACCCATATGCCACCTAAACGCAATGCGGCGTCGCGTGTGCGCCACATATGTGGCCAAAAGTTGTTTCGGCTAGAACCTATGAGTTGTCCTCTACTGCGACACAACTCTATACTTTTACCCAACAACTAATTTAATACACCATAACTTTAATAACTTTCATGTCACTAAGTGAGATTTAGAAATATTTAATGCAAACTACAAATGACACATAGTGCCACTTCCAGTAGCGGTTATGTTGGTACAATTCTAAAAAATATAAATTAATAAATTGAACATTATAATTGAAAGGTGTGTGATACCTACCCCAATATTATCCCACTTTTTGTATATCTTTCATGAGCCACGGGGGAAAAATCAATAAGCTATGAATTTATGTATTAGGGGTTGTGAGGCTCATAGACTCGTTGCACATTTTGAACTTTTCTATTATAGCTAGCTTTATAAATCATTTACAATATTATATTAAGCATAGAATTCCTTTTTGCATCCTCCCATCCTCCACCATATCAAAGAAATAATGATAACCAAATATCAATGTGTTTTATTTGTACATGAGAGATTGGATTCTTTCAAAGCTAATAGAACTTTCATTATCATAGTAAAGTCTAGTTCTACATTTTGTTTCAACATAACATCAAAGTATTTCTTCTAAATCAAAAAAACCCTCCTTCATGCATGATTAGCTACATTTTACTATACCTTTGTAGTAGGTAAAGTGACCATATATCCTACCACTTAATCATCTAATTCACTACATCGATATGATGAATATTATACTAAGGAAGTACACATTTTTTATTATTAAAAAAGCAGCCAAGACAAGGGGGCTGACCCGAACAGACACAACCGGCATGAGAAGTGCAGACTATCGACAGACTACCAGCACACCACGAAGGTCACCACACCCTCAGCCAATACCTTTTTTTAAAATAAAAAACCAAAATTTAAAACTAACAGGCCCCAACTCCAACATGGAGCTGGTAACCAGCCTATTACCCCTAACAAACCCCAGCTTCACCTTGAAGCTAGTAACTAGTCCATGGAAGTAAGTATCAAAGTAATTACGATTAACAACAAAGTAGGAATTAATAGAAAACCATTAACATAAGCTCAACAGAAACACAAAAAGGCCCACAGTGGCCAGCCAACGGATCCAAACAAAAAATTAAAGCATGGAAAACCAAGAAGGCTACTTGGGGTTTTTACCCCCATTGTCCAGCAGCAGCTTAAGCCAATCCTCCGCGATGAATTGGAACAACTTCTCATCCTTGTGCTCTTCCCTCAGAGTAGATGCCTTCACCATTTGCAGTAGCTAGAGCATGGTTGCAGCCGAATGCATAACCTTAACCGCGAAACCAGCCACCCTGTTGAAGCTCTCACCAAGTTTTTTAATTTCCTCCGTGACCTCCCGTAGATCCTTCTTGGAGACAGAATCTAGGGAGGATGTCTGAAGAGCTTTAATATCCTTCTGAAGTTGGGAAAGTTCACTCACCGCGTTCAGCACGCTCTTGGTATCTGCTTCCTTAACCTTCAGAGTCTCATCTTTGATTTTCCCACTGACCTTGGGGTTCTCAGCCATCGCCTAGGGGTCCGTTGGCAAGGGGGTCATGGGCTGCGAGTCCTTAGTCTTGTCTTCAAATAGTTTCTTTTTAGAAAGATCCATTGTGGGCAGAATGAAGTTGGCCAAAATTTGGGGAGAATCATGGCTCTTCTCTTCCCCGTCCAAATCCTGAGGGTTTTTTCCTTTTCCGCACTCCTCAATCTTGCTTTTCTTCCCCTTTTTTGTGTTCCCACTAGTGTAATTTGTCTTTCCATCCTCCTTCTCCGAATCTTCCTCTTCCTCCTCATCTTCAAGGTATCACTTCCTAACCACTTTCTATTTGTAGCGGGTGTTGGTTTCAATTCTATGGGACCTCCGTCTATTATCATTATCTTCCTCCTCCTCCTTAAACTCAATAGTGATTTGGGTTCCACCTGTGGACCCTGATTTTTTCTTCTTAGATTTTTTTGGGGTTTTAGAGGAAGACGAGAGGTTAGATTAGGAGACCGACACCTCCTTAGGAACCATCTCAGCCGACATGGTAATGCCCTGTAAAGATACAATCCTTGGGGGGAATAAGGCAACGTGGAAATTGTATAGGCGCAGAATAAGCCCTTGGTGAAGAATGCTATAGTTCTGCCTGGTTTTTAATTTTTCCCTAACATCCAAAATTGTAGCTTCGAGGGAGTGAAGCAGGTAAAAGGGGAAAGAGATGGTATCATTATATCTGAAGTGGTTTATCAGGGGAAAGTGGTAGTTGTAGTAGGTGCCGAAGCAACCTTCTAGGGTAATATACTTCATAAGGACGAGGCATACATCATTCCACAGGTTTGGCAGCGCCTCCCTTTTGAACCCTCCATGGATTGGAATTGGGACCTCTGATTTCTTGAAGAATCTCGTCTTACCAAAATCATCACGGCTCTTAGTTATCTTTTTCCATTTCTTCCCTTCAGTGGAAAGCCCCGTAGCCTGGTCTATAACTTTTTCATTTACCTCAAAGGTAATACCATTAATTGTAACCTTACGCTCCATCCAGGTTTTCACCAGCTGCATGGAGATAATCTCATTGTAGCCTCCCATAGCTTCCATGAAAGGATAGAAACCACCCTCCTTCATGTAGGTCACAACACACTGGTTCTTGAGGAACCCATCCTCAATTCTAGGAGGTTCAACTCACACCATATCACCACCCATATCAGAGTTGTACTTTGGATTCACTTCTTCCTGTATCTTCACTGACATTCAACCTTTCGCACCTCTGCCCAGAACCCACTTAACCAGAGTCTTGCGAAAAACACAAAAATCACAACACTAGAGGGCGGAAATACACAAGTCAAATAACTAGGTGGGGATAATATCTGTCGTCTTAATCAGTTGGCAAGTACCGGTCACATGGTTGGCTAGAGTGATTGTAGAGCCTTCGCGTATCATGACATGATTGCCTTTCCCATGATTAATGCACCACATAAACCCATACATCTTTTCACGCTCTTTCATACTCATGCTTTTCCCCACGTCAGCTCCAATTTTGAAAAAACCCGTACTTTTTCCAAAATTGGCATTAAGAGCCCGTCTTTTCAGAATTCTAATAATATTAAAATCATTCCCTATAACTTTTTTAAAATTTGAATTCACCCCAATCTTCATGATCTTGTCCGCCGCCTCTCCCATCCAATCAAAAATGTCCTTGTACTCCATAGATTAATTACTTTCTTTTTCGACAAGCAAGGCAATTTGCTTGGAAAGGGAGCCCAAGTTTCTCCAGCACCTTAAGCCTTGCTGATTAAGACTCGTGATTGCCATCTTTTCAGCCACTGCATTTCCCTCTCTGAAAATGTGTTATATTTTTAAATCGTTAAATCTGGGGAGAAGCGACCAGATGTCCTGCAACAGATTAGATAGCCTCCAACCAGCTTTAAATTTTCCCTTGACCATTTCAATAATAATTTTAGAGTCACCCTTAACGACCAGCCTTTTTACTCCCAAAGTGACCGCCACCTTTAGGCCCCAAAAGAGAGCAGAGATTTATGCCACATTATTTGATCCTGACCCGAGATTTATTGCATAAGCAATGATCATTTTTCTATTTTTGTCAATGAAGATACCTCCACCCGCAGTAGATCCTTTGGAGGCATCTCCATCAAAATTTAGTTTGGTGAAATTTTCCTCCGGGGGGGACCACTTGGTATTCCTTCTTGCCACAATCTTAGAACAATCAAACTCATAGATGGAGGGAGGCAACTGCCAATCCTTAGCCACCGAATAATCAAATACCTTGGGGGGAAAGGGGGGATTTTCTAGCGGCAAGTACCAAGGTTATCCTTCAGTAGATTCATAGCCATCCTCGCCATCCCATCAGCATCTTTTTCCTTCCCTCTGAACACTCGGTTATTCCTTTCTTTCTATAGGCTCCAACAAACATGTGGGGGTAACAGCCTCCAAAGGGTGTTGATAAGTGGGTGCTCCACGAGGTTCCCCCAGTTGTAAACGAATTGGTCCAAGTCCTCCATGAAGACCCAATTCAATCTCATATTGCTCATAATTTTGGACTAGACCAGAGTCGCATAGGGACAATGAATAAGGATGTGGTTGACAGTCTCAGCATGTATTTTACATAAGGCACATCTATTGACCAATTGAACTCATCTTTTTTGGAGGTTATCCAACGTAATAATTTTACCATGGAGGGTTGTCCACCAGAAGAAATTGATCTTGGGGATTAATTGGGGGATCCAGACTTTCCCCCAGCTCTTTTCATCTACCACAGCTTTTAAGTTAGTTAGATACACAAATTTCACCATGATCTCCCCCGACTTGTTATGACACCAAATGGCTTTGTCCTCAACAACGGATATAGGAATCCTGACACCATCAAGAAGCTTCTGAATTTCATTTATATAGGGCGGCACTTGAGTTTGATCCTGAAAAGCATCAGCGAGAACTTTCCATTTCTTATCTTGAGAGGTGTAGCCGCTGACTTTACCTCCAAAGTGAGAAATCAATTTATCTTTGATGAGTCCAAACTCTTCCCATCTAAGGGGTTTTTCCCCCACCCACCAGTCTTCCCAAAAATGAATCTGGGTGTCATTTCCGACCACCCATTTTAAACCTTTGAAAAGATTTCCTTTGCTTTTATAAATGAAATTCCAAATTTTTGAGCCGGAGGGTAAATTTTGACCATAGGGGAATTGGTCATTGGAAAAGTATTTGGCCTTCATAATTCTACTCCAACTAGAAGTTCCTCTAAAAAGCTGCCAGCCCACTTTAGTTATCAAAGCCTTATTTAGGTCCTTGATTTTTCTCACTCCCAGACCTCCCACCAGCTTCAGTTGACAGATAGTATCCCAGTTAACCAGGTTCATTCTAGCCTTTTCCTCCATCCCTAACCACAGAAAGTTTCTCTGGATTTTTTCCAGTTTCTTCGTTGTTCTATCATTTATTTTGAAAAGAGACAGGAAATAAACAAGAATTCCTTGGAGAGCTGCTGAAAGCAATTGGAGTTTTCCAGCATTGCTAAGGACCTTACCTTTCCATCTAGCCAATTTTTTCTGCATTTTTTCCAATATGGAGTTCTAAAATTCATGAGAGACCTCCTTCACCATGAGAAGGAGTCCAAGATAGGTATCCGGGAGTGTGGCTCCCTTACAACCAAGACATTCCACAATTTTCATCTGTCTCCTTTGTTCAATGTTGAAGAAGTAAATTTTTCTTTTGTTGTAGTTAATCACTTGACCAGACGCCACCACATAATTATTCAGGAGGCGTTTCCATTCTCTAGCTTCTCTAATGTAGTCTTTCCCAAAGAGGAATGTATCATCCACAAATGGTTGTAAAACTTCTGGGGGAAGAGTGGAGGCCAGTTTAAAACCAACAATAGATCCAACTCCTTCCAGTCTCAATAAGTTCCAAGCCAACACCTCTACCACCAGAAGGAAAAGATAAGGGGATAGTAGGTCCCCCTAATGTAATCCCCTTTCCGGAGTAAAGGACCCCCAGAGTGTGCCATTGACCAGAACAACAAAGTCAATCATTTCCACCGCCACCTTTATAATCTTAATGAAATTATCATGGAAACCAAATTTCCTAAGAACCCCATACAAAAATTTCCACAGTACCTTATCATTTGCCTTGGAGATGTCCAATTTTAAAGCCATACCAGCGTTCTTCCCTTTCTCCATAGAATGTATGATTTCATGAGTGGTGATAACAACATCAAGAATTTGTCTTCCCGGTACAAACCCCTTCTGGTTGGGATTAATTATTTTCTGGAGAAGGGGTTAAATCCTATTGGTGATAATTTTGGACAGAATTTTATCGATAGTGTTACAGAGGCTTATGGGGCGAAAGTCACTCATGCATTTAGGATCCTGCACTTTAGGCACAAGGACAATGTAGGTTTTATTAATTCTTTTCAGGATGCTACCAGTCCTGACAAAATCGCAGGCAGCATGGATAAGATCATATTTGACTACTTCCTAGAAATTTTGGAAGAAGGTCGAGGGAAACCCATTCGGTCCTGGCAATTTAAAGGCTCCCATAGAGAAAATCGTAGTTTTAACTTCGTCCTCAGAAACTTGAGACAACAAGGCCTCATTGTCACCCTTAGTAACAACATTAGGGATAACTTCCATAAGAAAGTCAAAATCAGTATCCATCCCAATCCGAGTTGGCCTTCGAAAAATACCTTGGAAGAAATCTGTAGCATGATTACCAATAGCTTCATCCTCCAAAAGTTGGCTCCCATTAGCGTCCAGAGATTTAATGGTGTTCCTTCTTTTATGTATGGAGGCCGACCTGTGGAAGAAAGAAGAGTTCCAGTCACCCTCCTTTAGCCATTGAACATGAGACCTTTGCTTCCAAAACATTTCCTCCCTTTTGAGGTTTACTTTCCATTTTCTCCTCCATCCTTCCTCCTCATAATGACCATCCCAGGTAGAAACAATTGAGGCCATGTCCTTCTGGAGGTGTTTGAGTTTCTCCTCAATTTCTTTTTTGCATTGGAAAATGTCTCCAAACTTGGATTTACTCCACCTTTGGCCCCCCTGTTTGATAATTTTTAGTTTTTCAGCTATTTTGTACATTGTCGTTCTCCTAATTGGGGTATTCCACCATCTTTCAATACATTCTTCAAATTCATTGTGAGAGTGCCACATAATTTTATAACAAAAGGGATGGGGTCCATTTCGTTTTCTTTCCTCCCAATCAAGGATCAAAGGGGAGTGGTCATAAACCATTCTTGAAAGGAGAGAGAGACTGATCAAGGGAGCAACATCCCATCCTCTCGATAACATCCATCTATCCAATCTAACATGTATCAGGTGTCTCCCTTTTCTTTTGTTGGACCAAGTAAACCCCATTCCCTGCATATCCATATCAACCATATCATTGTGCCTCATAAAATCTGCCAGCTCCTACATACTTTTCGAGTAATCTTGTGTGTCCCTGATTTTCTCAGACAGGAATAGAGGCGTATTAAAATCCCCGCACACATAGTGGGGTGGCAATGATTAGCTTCAATGAGGTTAGAAATTTCCCCCTAGATTCTACCATGTTCACTTCTAATGTTAGGAGCATAAATATTATACAAGTACCGGGAAATATTATTCCAAGTAAACAACAAAGCAAGGAAGTTATGAGAAAAGGCCATAGCATTTCTGGATAACTTACAAGGGTTCCAGAGAGTGGACACACCACCTAAGGCCCCATCAGCTTCACTATACAGAAAGGCCGCACCCGACCATATATTATCCACTAGCAAAGTGAAGTTTTGATACTTCATTTTAACCTCCTGAATAAGAACCACATCGAACTTGAACTCAAGAATATACTTCTTCAGAGTGAACTGTTTCTGCAGGCTGTTCATGCCCCGCATGTTCCATTAGAGGAACTTAATCTTTTATTTTTTGGGAGTCTTCTAGGGTTAAGTGCCGCCCATTGGCAATAGCCCTTGCTGCTTCTTTTTCTCTTACCGCTCTCGCCATCAATCGACCCACTTTGGTTTCATTCCCCACATTTTTTTTTTGTTTCCACACTTTCATCCACCTTCTTGCCTCTAGTTTTCCTTTTAGGTTTCGACCAGTCAAAGACACTAGTCGATGGCGACGAATGGGTCAATATTGGTATTTCCATTACCTGTCCTGCCCCATTATGGATTGGGGAGAAAATTCCCCCCCGTCATTTAAACTGCTCTCTTCACCAGTCTCCCTTTCAATCATCATGCTTTCAGACTCCTGTGCCTTCTCCCCATTATTGTCTTCTTTATTTCCCTTCTCGTTTGGGCTTCCTCTATGAGAGTTGGGGGCTACCCTTAGGTCTTCAACAAACTCTCCTTCTTCTAGGTCCTCCACCTTCTCGACCTCTTTATCCTTTCCATTTCCATTCTCCTCCACCCCTGATGCAGGAGACGAACTCCCATCAAGTGGGAGAAGGGCCTCCGTAATAACCACAGTCCCAACAACCTGGTCTTGTGCACCTTCCTTCACACTTAGAGACACTAAAGAAGACCGCTCAGAGTCTTGCTCTTCAATCCTAGGGGTTACTTTGCAATCTGTCACCACATGCCCATTTTTACCACATTTCTAGCAGTGTAGAGTGGCATTCTCATACACAATGGCCTGATTCCAGTTCCCCCATTTGGATTTTAGCATCACAAAGTTAGGGAGGGGATTATTCATTGTCACATTCACACAGAATCTTGCGAATGCTAGCCTTGTTTTTTTAATGGTAACCGTATCCGCTGCCACATAGTTTCCAAATGAGTTCCCAATCCATCGGAGCACCTTTTCATCTCAGAATTCAAGGGGAAGTCTAGGTAGGCGGACCCACACAGGCGCAACTTTCTGCAATTCAACCTCTGGATTGAAACCAGGCTTCCATTTGGCCATTAGCAGTGCATGTTTACCATAGCACCAACTTCCAGTGGAAACAAGAGTATACTCCTCCGCAACATTAAATCTAAAGAGGAACAGCCCCCCGACATAGCCAATACAGACAAAGATCCCTTAACCTTCCATCTGGCAGTACACCACCTGCGCACCATATCTATGGTGGGCCTAAAAATGACAAACCTCCCCACCAGAGCAAGTTGTAGAGAGGCAAAAATGCCTTCAACCACACCATCTGGGACAACAATCTCAGGGCCAAACTCTCCTACTGAGAATACAGGAGGAACAGAGGTGTTAGGAGTCTCTTTTCCCAACACCGCAAGTTTCCAACCCCCACAGGACCCTCTTTGTTTTCCACCATAGGTTTGGGGCAAGAATCCCCACCTTCCTGACTCTGCGGGTGAGAAGACACCACCGAAGAGGTAAACGAGGAATCCACAGCTCTAGGGACGACACAACTGTCACTGACATCCCTGCGAGAAAGCACCAGGAACAGGTCGGGGCAAAGAACCTCCATGCTCCCCGGATTCCCCGGCAGAGCGGAGGCTGAAGCCAACATTCAAAAATTCAAACGGGCGGGAAAGTTGTAGTTGACAGGTTGCAGGGAAAGTTATTGTTAATGTGTCTAGACAAAAGTTGATTGAATTTTCCACCCAAAAGTACACATTGTTAAAGAAAGAGACAATAAAGATATTATGATAGAAAGTGTAGTAATTTGAAGTACCTTATAGATATATAAAAATATCTTCACTAAAACCCAATTACTTTTGCTATCATTATTCTTTGGGAACATGATGAATACTTTGGCAAACTCTTGGCATAGCCATCCCTTATCCACACACCATCTTCAATCACTTGATTGCCTAAATATCACTAGACAATGCTCATTCTTGGACCAAACATGTTAATCCTATGCAATATAGTTCTTCAACGCCTCCTCTTATTTCCCTCCATCAAATACATATCCTCGAATACATTTTTTAGTCCATAATGATTATTGTGTTGTATTTATGGACTCAGCCGTGTAGAATTTTTTTGCAATCTATCTATAGAAAGGAAAATAATTGATGATGGATAATGGAATTTGAAAACTTGTCGCACGCCCCTGAAACCAGAAAGCACTCTGAAATGGTTTTTTGATGATGGTTTGAAGTTATTGCTCTCCATATTCAGCTAAATATGTACTCCAAATCTTGTCAGTCAATCATATCCAATCCCCAAATCTGTACTCCTCTACACGTTATTCTTGTATATCGTCACTTGCGTGCGACCATAACAGGGCAATTATGGGATCCTATCACCGGACAGATGATCGTGAATGTTGCAGATTATCGTGACGTACAAAGCAGTGGCGAGTTAAACGGAAAACAATGTGGCAAAGACACTCTCGAGGGCTAGGGGCAAGAGACAACTACAACAAAACTTACCACTCCAAAAATCACCACCACTAGATTCTTCTTTGGAGTGAAGGGTTCAAGAGGGCTTCAGACTTCACTGCCACAGTCGACTATATGAATGGTGGGCTTCGTCGCTGAATCACAACATCATGTCTGCTTCAGAAGGCTTCACCCCTGCTTTGGAGCTCCTCAATCAGGTGTGGATAAAAATCTTCTATGAAATTTTCATTGTGTTCCTTACATCGGGTGTCTGATGTTGTGCGCTTCCATTGTTCCTTACAGGAAACAAACAAAAGGCTGCAGAGATTTTTGGGCAAGTTTGGAAAGGCTTGAAGATATCTGGTTCATTCGAAACTTATCAGGTTCCACTCTTATGAAATTTTAGAAGATTGATGTGTAGAGTACTTGAATACATTTATCCCCGAAAATTTCTGATTTATATATCATATCATTTTAATCCCAATTTCTCAGAAAACAAAATCCTTTGGAAGAAAAGTAGCTCTTGAATGCTACAGATCCATGATAACAATGTCTACTAGAAGTCATTTTAATACTGACAATTTAAATTCTTCATTTGAAACCATACATGTATATGTAATGGATCATTCTTCTGCATTTGAAAGCTGAAAAATGATGTGTATAGGCAAATTTGAAACATCTAACTCTTAGTTCCACACAGTAATACAACTTAACGATTCAATAAAGTTGAACTTGCCTGTATTTGGGTTTGTTTGAAAATTAATATCGTCTGTGAGAACGGGTGGAGTTGCAATGTATTAAACCCTAGGGTGTTTTGTGCATGATTCAACTGTTGTTCGCTTATATCTGTCGCAATTACTTTGTCATAATGCTCTGCAATCCGTCACACATAAAGAAAATATGTTTTTCATAAATTTACTAATTCCTCTGTTCTTTGTATTGGGTACTTACATTTTCGAAAGAATCATCTCGTTTTTACATAAATAGTAGTTGAATTTATAGGGGTAGGAGTTTACTGCAATCTTTTATAAATAAATAAAAATTGCTTTTCAGAAATATACAGATACTCCTCTTCTTTGTATTAGGTACTTATCAGGTCATAAAATCATATTTTTTCGGACCAAAACTAACATAACTCACAAAGAGAGGAGTTTACAGCCATCTGTCATAAAATTTTCTTATCAGAAATGTACACTCTGTTCTTTGTTGGTACGTACTTGGCAGTTCCTAAAATCATATTTTTTTTGACTTAAAGTAGTATATATACACTTTTCAAAATGCTATATATTAAAAAATCCAATTGAAAATAGTCATACTTCATGAGTCCTAACAGTATTATACTATGAAACAGAAAATATTGCATATTTTTCACAATGTATTATTGCATATTTTTCACAAATGTTACTGTGTGTCTGATTATCATTATATGAAAATTTTTATTCACCTTTGGTGTTGAGGCCTATATGCCCTACTCTATTTTGCTTGAAAACTTTAATGCTAGATATGCGGGAGGAGTCCATTTTTAAGAGTTGAAGTTTGTGATAACTTATAGTCATTATAAATTTAGAACCAAACGGGAGTTATTTGCAACTTTTTGAATTAGATTGCATAAACATGTGGCATGCTGTTTTGTGTCTATTAATTGTTATTTTCAGTCTAGCCTAGGATTTTGTCAAAATTAATGAGCATGAACAAATAATATAGGCAACCTAAATTATTTCATAGGAAAGATTAATGCTATTGAATTTTTAAAAAGAAGGAAACATACATTGCTGAGATTATGTTCAAATTAAATCCTTTTGTTCATTGCTTAGTCACACTACAATCAAATTTGTTTAGCTTTACCTCATATGGGGCGTTATGCAACATAAAATTTATCATTCTCTCTTGTATATCCAGTCAAAGCATGGCGTGGAAGTATGGGCAATTTTACAGACTATGCAGAACCAATTGTTTCGTAAAGGAGGATCTTTTGTATTTTGAAGGTATGTGAGTTGGGGAAATCTTATTCATACATATTGATTTGGAGCGGTTTATTGTACAATATAGTTGATGTTTTGTGGTGATGGTGTCTCAGATCTACTTCTGGACTTATCACAAAAACTACAGTCGAAGTAGTTGTACCACAACATGTAATTGTGTCCCATTGAGGGAAGTTTGGGACTGGCCTTTCTTAGGTTCGGCAGGTGAGCTATTGATAAGTTGATATTGTTATCAGGATTCAACTATATAATTTTGAATATGTGTATGTTTGTTAATTTGGTTTCAGACTTTGATGTACAATTAAAAGCCAGCATCTTTAATATCTTCCCCATGTTTTTTATATTGGTTGCTGAAACATAATACATCGACATTCTGCAATTAAAGATCAGTTTGAAAATCATATGCTTGATGTTGTTCAGTTTCACGCTTTTTTTACAATTAAAGGTCAGAAGCTTTCGTTTCTTCCCCTATTTTTCATATTGGTGGTTGAAACATAATACTTCATGCTAAAACCAGAACATAGATCCAGGTCACAGTCGTTCACAAGAGCTTCTGCAGCTTCAACTTGCAGACTTGGCCAAATGTGTCAAAACATTACTAAAATGATAAGCATCACCAAACAGAGAGTTTATGGCTATCTGATTTTGTATCTTCTTATCCAGCTTAAACATGCCTTGTTTGCAAAAACTGAGATGATTTTCCAGCTTGCAGAGATGAATAACAACGTGGAATTTGTGAAGGTGAATCGTGAAGAAAATAAATCTGTGTTATAAGTTAATAAATATGAAAAATAAATTCTTGTGAATTGCTAAAGGCATATAAGTTAATAAATATACAGTAAAAATTATTGTCGCACCCTGGTTAATAAACGAATTGCATAGTTGGGTATACAAGTTTTATGGTACTAGTCAAATTTGGATGAGCATCAACTATTTATATGAATGCACTGGCAGTTGATATGTTCTGTCAACATATTTAAATCTAACATCAATTATTTATGTTAAAAAAGTAGCTGAACTTACGGCAGAACGAGGGCTCCTAAAAGTGAAATGGCAAGACCAGTTGCTCCACTTCCTTTTAGCTGAGGAACAAACAACCCTTTCAAGATTTCTGTGGATTTAGGCTTTGCATATGCTAGCTCTCCAATAAAGCAGCCTAACATTATGAAAACCAGAAGAGCCACAAAATTCTCCAGTTTTCTGATCTACAATTCATATATCAGTCTATCTTAATTAGAATTCAATAATTAAAAGAACCGGATGCATGCATGTAATTAGCACGTAAGAAATGGCTACCCCATATCGTTGCATTCCAAGAAGTAGAAGTGTGCTCAGCCCTGTTAGAAGAACCCCAACCCATATAGGTATGTGAAACAACATGTTCAATGCAAAAGCAGATCCTATGACTACAATACAATTAGATAACAATTAATATCAGTAGGCATCCAAAAGATACTTTTTATACATGCATTTATCCCTTGTCCTTGATGTGTTTTATTGATAACAAACTATCCAAATTCATTAGTACAAAGTTTATTTTCTTAGGATACTCTGCTCTGTAATGTTCAGCTGCATGCCTGGAACATATCCAAAGTCCCATCATTGAACATAATATATATTGACAACAAAATATCCAAATTCATTATATTCTTATCAATTTTCAAACAGAGACCAAACGTTGATAACTGTAATAACTTATCGCCTGAAAACGTTGATAACTGTAATAACTTGGACCTCAACAAATCTGCATTTCTTCTGAGCGTAAGATGATCCTACCTTCCTGCCTTTTTTCTGAATTGCTCTGCATTTGAATTTCTCCTATAATAACCATTTTTTTTAATGAAATTGGCATCATTTTGAAAATTTCTTTTCTTCCTTTTTGCAATTAACTGTGTTGCTAGAGAATCAATCTTTCATGATTCAATGATTAGTGATCGCAAATTTGCAACAGAACTACTTTCAGGAAACATGGTTTGATCCGATATGAGTATGCACTTTAAATTGGACATAAAATCGCGTCTCTATGGTAATGTGTGCAGAATGTTCTGGGGCAATGGAGCTCAAAGGTTTTTACAGTTGCACTGCTAGCATCTGGGCAGAGCTCAACTATCACTGGAACATATGCAGGGCAGTATGTGATGCAGGTAAAATGCCCAAAACATTTTCAAAATCCTACTCAAATTTCTACATTCCCCAGAAAAAACCCAATTTGAAAATACCAACCACATTTGAATTTTTTTTGCATGGATATCGCATTTAGAGATCTAATTGAAACGTGATGATTATTTATATGGATGATTTGATAATTTTCTCGAAATGCCCAAAACATTTTCAAAATCCCACTCCAAATTCTACAAGCCTCAGAAAAAACCCAATTTGAAAATACTAACCCCATTTTAACAATTTTTGCTTGAAAAATTTTCACAGGGATTTCTGAACCTCAAAATAAAAACATGGATGCGTAATCTTATAACACGGTGCATTGCAATGGTACCAAGCTTAATTGTGGCCATCATCTCTGGATCTTCTGGTGCTGGAAAGCTAATTATCATTGCCTCTGTATGTACTTACAGTTTACTTGGTAAATTTATATTTAGATTTTGCTCTTCCTTAAAAAATTAGCTCGCTCTGTCCATATACTTGTTCATGCAGATGATATTGTCATTTGAATTGCCATTTGCTTTGATCCCACTTTTAAAGTTCACTAGCAGCAAGACAAAGATGGGACCCCACAAAAACCCACTTGCAGTAAGTCACCATTTTTCTAATTAAATTGCTTAAAACAAAGTATATCAGTTACAACAAAAGTATATCAGTTAGCTGTTTCAGGATTTGATTGTGTATATTTTTTCGTATCAATGTTTCGGATCACACTCTGCGATTCATCATCAGGATGTTTGAGAGTGCAAGGAGATGAACAGTGATCACACGTCATGACATCTTCTTACATTCTCAAACATTCAGATGGATCACAGAATGTGATCCAAAACATTGGTGCAAAAAATATACACAATCATATTTTTTACATCAACATTTCATATCACACTTCATGATCTCCTTGCACTCTCAAACATTATGATGTTAGATTGGGGAGTGTCATCCGAAACATTGATGCAAAACAATACACAATCAAATCTAAAAACAGCTAAAAGACACACTAATAGATTGTAGAAATCTGATAAAATTAATAAAATTCATAGAACAAAGTCTCCATCAGCATCATTACTAATGCTCACAGAATTGGATCCAACATTTTGTTTTACACTGAAACGTAGCCTGAAATTTTTTATTGCAGATTGCAGTTGTTGCATGGATACTTGGAACAGGTATTATATGCATAAATATATACTATCTTAGCACAGGTTTTGGAGGGTGGCTGGTGCATAATAATCTGCCCAAGGTGGCTACAGTATTTATAGGGCTGATTGTGTTCCCCTCATGCTTTTGTATGTGGTTTCCTTACTATATCTGGCTTTTAGAGCAGAAAAGGAGACATTTGTAGCACCCGGAGTCTTTACCCCTGAAACTGGCAATACCCCTGCAAGGGAACTTGAAGGCTATAAAACATCAGAAATGCACAACGCTCCAAGGGCTAAAATGTCCATCCATTAGCTTGATAATCAAGAGCTTTTTGTAAGTATTTTTCGTTGTTCTACTTAATGGAGGAATTGTATGTTCTGCAAGTACTGTCTGAGTCGGTTTAGTGGTGGAGAAGTTGTGGTCTTGAAAAAGAGATCATAAGTTCAAATCTCGTAGGGGGTAAGATATGTACGTCTCATTTGTAGCACAGTTAGGTGCCTCTCGCAAGGAGTATGAAGCAGTCTTATAGGACAGTAACCATGTGTAGACCCAAAAACATATAACCGGTATTGTGAACTATAAAAGCTCCTTTCCATTCCTTACAAGCCACCCCCACATAAAAATAAAATAAATCCATGTATGATTAAACAAAGAAGTTCTAAATGTGAGATGGTTTGATCCCAGTGTTTGGCTTTGAGTATAAAGTTTGATGTATCCATTCAAGAAAGTTGCAATGGAGTTTAGTTTTGTATAAAGATGATTTTACTCTGAATTTTGTTTTTTCTCTGTATATTGCATTCAAATGGCATTGACATGCAACCCACAAACGTCCAATGAATCTGGCATATACTCAATGGAACAAGTCATTTAAAAATGACAGTAATTTCTGTTTAAAATTCGAGAAGAAATTAATGTTTTTTATATAATATTTTTGGTCAAAACAAATTAATAATAAATTGAATCTAGATAAGTATTGTAGCAAAGGGATAGGGATTAGATGTTTATTTGATTTAACTAGGTAGTGTATTAAGTTTATTGTTGATTGTAACATTCTGATAGAATATTTGCACCTCAACTTGGTATAAAGAATGATAATAAAGGAAGATGTAACATGATTAAGCAAGGATATGTCTAGTTGTAGATTATGTCATGTTGTGGGGTCTGGTCTTTAGATTTAATATGGTCTTGTTCATTTTTAGTCCCTGCTTTTTAGGCAGGAGACTTATGTTTTCGCTGAGTTTAGGTTATTAGTTTTTTTTTGGGGAAATCGTGATTATATTGCTTAAACTTAAATGTTTGGTAATATTATTATTAATGTTAAATTTTCTATAATTCAATGCTGCTTTTTCATTGGTTAGTTCAATTTTTGCTAGTGGTTTTAAACATTTTTGAAAGAAAAAATTATATAATTTTCCCATCATTCTTTAGGCCATGTGCGCATGTTGAGTTGTCTTCTTTAAGTTTTGTTGAGTTGTATTCTGCAACTATGTACGACACACGCTTTCCAAAGAGTTGTACGACGTACACTTTCCAAGGGGCAGAAAATGACTATTTTTTTTTACTAATACCTTTCCTTTTCCCACTATGGTCAATTGCTATTGAGTTTGAGCTTTTCACTTTCACAATAACCGGCTTGCTTTTCACCTTCATACTTTCTAGGTTTGATGTGCGCGATATACTGTGTGAATACTGTAAACAATCAAATCATTACATCATAGCAGGTATGAGAAGTTGAGAATTGTTTTTTTTTTCTAGGGTTTGAGACATTTTTTTCTTTCTGTATCATACTAGACATTTAGCTTCTTTCTATGTCATGTTAAATTATGCCTTTCTCCAGAAATTTCTGCTGCATGCATACCCAAAAAAATGGTGTTGCATTTGTGGAGTTTTCCATTTTTGTTATGTTTTGAAAGCTGAAATTTCTGCTTGATGGATACCCAGAAAAAAAAACGGTGTTGCATTTGTGCTGGGAACGTTTCATTTTTGTTTAGTAATTTTTGTTATGTTTTTTATGGCGAACTGTCTGCTTTATATATACCCAGAAAAAAATAGTGTTGCATTTGTGTTGGCAGCGTTTTGCTTACACAGAAACATTGCACCTTTGCCCTTTGAGTCTATTGTTTCTAAAAACAAGCACAGGCGTCATCGTTTCATTCATTCCGTTGATTCTATTGCTCCTAAAAACAAGAAAATGCATCATTGTTTCATTTATTCCTGATGAAATCCACAACTATGGCCTGACCTTACCCCCTTAGTTTCCCATTCCTTTTTTCTAGTTGGTCCTTTCCATTTTTTTTGGTAGTTTTTTTTTTGTTTTTCCATTAAAAATTTGAAAGAAACTTTTGCGTCAGAATCAAATATTTGAGAGTTTCTAAGGTGTAACACAGAAGCCCGTGTTTTTTGATACGTTTACTCGAGAAATAATATTTGTTGACATGTTTATTCCAGCAGGCCTGTATTTTTTTGATTGCTGCCATACCCAGTTTCATGAATCCCATTTTGGCATAGGCGAAGAAGAATGTTGGCAACAGTTTTCATATTTGATTTTACAGATGCATACTACCAAATGTTCTCATAATTCTATCTCCTACATGCATTTTTAATTGGGATATTATAAAGCCTCTTTTACCAAAAGCATAGTATGCAAAAATGTATGCTTTTATGAGACTCCATATCATGCTCAGCAAATCTACTTTGTACACATTTTGCAAACGTTGTAGTCATGTAACCACATTACTTTAAGAGATTTTGCAAAAAAAAATCTCACGTGGCTAATTTATGCTCTCACATTTTTTCATGCATATAACCCAGAAAAAAATAGTGTTGCATTTGTGTTGGGAGCGTTGAATTTAGGAACTACTTTTCAGTGGCTCTAGTAGTACTTGTTCTGTAAGTTAGGTTCTTACAGCAATTGAAAACTTTTGAAAGTTAAGTTCAAATATATAATCACTAAGCACACATGACAAACATATTTAATAATAAAAATACAAATTTATTGTTTTAAACTCATACATACGTGGTTGGAGAACTACACAGCGGGTAATATTTATATGCCCATCAATTTCACACATTTTCAACTCATTGGATTTTGCTTTTTTTATTCCATGTCTTCAGTACACAAGATAGTAAGCCTACATGTTGAATTCAATTCCCTTGCTTAGGATGGTTTGGAAGATCCACAGCCAATTAGCCAATTAATAGCCTATGTTTTAAGTATTTCTGAGTTTGATTGCACACAAGAGTTTATAGCCTGGGATTTGAGCACAAGCAATGTAAGGAGTCCTTATTCGTCCATCCATAATCAATGCTTACAAAGTACTCACTTTCTGCCAGATTTAATTTAAATTTGTTTGACATTTTCTTCTTGATTATTTATTTTTTATTTGATAGTTGAACTTAATATATAAGAAGTATGATCAATAGCCCTTTTACTCTAAAGAAAGAGTAACTAGTCTCAATTATGTTGCTTTTGCAGGCTTTTGAAAGCATAGGCTCGCAACAAGCAAGGCAACTTTTTGAAAGTCATAGCTCAGAGCAGTAAAGAACTCCATCTTATAGCTAGGGAGCTCCAAATAATTTTCAGATATTTGTGAAGCAAAATGTTCATAATGTTGAAATATATTATGAAAAATCAAATGATACCCAAATATTATAAAAATATATACTTATTGATTTGTATAACATTTACTGTTAATATTTATTGATTGATCCTTATTTTAGATTCGTTACAAACATATAAAGAACAAATGATAGTGTCAGATAGGAAATCAACAAGACTAGAATTATAGTCAAATTATTTAAGTGTATAGTTGTCTGTTAAACAATCTTAGCCCAACAAACTACTACCACCTTAACTTTGCACTGAAGATAACAAAACAGTAATACATTGCCCAGCATATTTTGCCAATTAGCGATACAATGCATGGCCCAGAAAATATTCTTTCTAATTTAAGATCTCTATTTTGTCTTTTTGGGTGGTTGTGTTGTTCAATTTTAGCTCTTTTTACTTATGTGTGATATTTAAGAATTACATTGTATGGTTCTGATTTGGTCTCTGTTACTCAGCATTGACTTTGTTTTGCTCAACAGAATTCTTCCAAAGAATAAAAAATGTAGCGCTGCAGTCTATTTTAGGGCTGCGTTGTAAAGCATGTCTTTGTCCTGTTTATGGCTTTTGTACCCAACATAAATTATAACTCAAAGAAATAGCTTTCCTTAATGAATGTTCTGGTTTCAATCAATGAGATAATTTTAAAGATTAATGGTGTGATCCAGTGTTACATCTCTGCTTACTGTTCTTTTATGGCATTGCATAAACCTCTGCCTTGCACCCTGCTTCTGTTTTTGGTTTCCCACTTTCCATATGAGCTTATTCAATTCATTAATATATCCAATTGCTTAAAATTTTCTGCAACAATTGACTTCAATGCGATGAGAAGTCAATACAAAATAGAGTCCACACCTCTTGTAAATCCCTTGCTGGCAAGTACAACCCATGTCAAACTTTTTAACTTTTAGCAAGCTTCAATTTGTAGCCAGTACAAAACTACTAAGAAACAACCTCTTCAGTAACTATGAAACTATTACAAAACACTTCTATAATAGCTCTGTGACTCCAATGAAACATCTATACTATAACAAATGTGTGGCCATTGGAAGACGACTCCTGCATCAATCACTTGATTATTGCAGAATGGATTCACATTGCCCACATTCACACAACCATCAATTGCTTACATTAATTACAAATATCTCTTGTCCCTGCTTTACTCGCTTTAGTGCCTTTAGAAGCTTTTCTTTTTGGGCCCAAACATGAATAGCTAATCAAAAAGAAATAATTTATTCTTCCTGCCTGTACTTCGAAATCCACAAACTTCTTTTGGGGAGCCCAAGATTACGTTGTACTCGAGATACTCATGCATCATAATAGTCAGGCACGAAAAAATCCCAAATTCAACATATTTAGCGCAATCAGTTTTAATAGAAATCATCCATTTAAATTCAATGAAAGTGAAATAAGTAAACAAGTACATAGCTCTTTTGCATTTGTATTCTACTCTTTGTAAATTGTTTTCAAATTCTTTATATTTTCATCCATCAGCATGTACATAGAAACATATATACTTATGGCATGGCTTTTCGTCTGTCTTGCAGAGCCTTGACTACACTACGTATAAAAGCTCTTTCACCTCTATTGTCCAAGGTCAGTTGTTGTAGTTACACCTTTTTGCTTCAGAAGTTTAAATATAGTTGTTACCTGCTTTGTTCCCACTTAGCAATTTCATAGTAGAGGTAGCTAGAATTAGCTTCTATGTCATGCCTTATTTGTGCATATTTCGCACTCCTTAGACCACGTATGCTTAAACTACTCCCATTAAAAGTTCATTTTCCTTCACCAGTCAAATGACCAATATATTTCCAAACAACTCTCAGAAATGAGGGCAGGTGTTAGAGACTCCAATCATAGGAGAAACATACAGAGTGAATGACTAATCACAGATAGTGTCTATTGATGAGGCAATTGACAATGTGCATTGCTTCTGAATTGATTCATTCAACTTCAAGGTTGGTGATTGCTTATTTGACACACTCCATGTATTGCTTCACTGTCATTATACACCCAGCGAACTTTTCAATGGTCTTGTGAACCAAACATTGACACAGCCCCAGATATGCATGACGCTCATAAGATTTCTCATTCATGTCGTTAGTAATTAAACAAATCAAAAAAATCTTGGGGGCTGAAAATATACTAGAAAAATGTTTTGCAAAGGTTGGACATAGATGTATACTGGTTAGGCACCAAAAAGTTTCAAATCCAACAAATTCAGTGCAATCAGTTTTAATAAAAATGATAAATTCGCACACATAATCTTTTTCCATTTGTATTTCATTCTCTGTGAATTGTATTCAAATTCTTTATATCTTCATCCAGCAGCATGCACAAAGAATCATACATACTTATGCGTGGTTTTTCATCTGTCTTGCAGAGGCCTGACTACTCTAGCTATAAGAGCTCTTGCATCTGTCTTGTTCAAGGTCAGTTGTTATTGTCAAACCTTTCTGATTCAGAATTTTAAATATAGCTGCTATTTTCTTTGTTCCCACTTAACAATTCCATAGTTGTGGCATCTAGAATCAACTTCTGTGTCGTGCCTTCTTTGTGCATATTTCACAGTCCTTAGTCCATGTTTTCTTAAACTACTCCCATTACAAGTTCATTTTCCTTCATCAGTCAAATGACCAATAAATTTCCAAACAACTCTCAGAATTTAGGACAGATGTTAAAAAATCCAATCATAGTAGAAACATACAAAGTGAATGACTAGTTACAGACTATGTCTATTGATGAGGCACTTGACAAAGTGCATTGCTTCCAAATTGATTCATTCAACTTCAAGGTTGGTGATTGCTTATTTGACACAGTCCATGTATTGCTTCACTGCCGTTATACACCCAATGAACTACGCAATGGTCTTGTGGACCATTTTTTGCACTGCCTTCACAATGGCTCTTCTGTAGCTTTATGTTCCTTTGAACATGAGCTGCACCCATCAGTGCTCTATGATTTGCATAGGGTGAATGACAAAAATACATACCTGCGTAGAATGAGACTTTCAGCAATAGAGGTCAGCACCAACGGTGAGTCTGGCCTCTGAGGAGACACGTTTTGTATTCATTGGCTTGCACATTGGTTGAACATATCCATCTGCATTTGGTCTCTAACACAGAAGAAGCTGTATTTGCATTTCAATAAAAATGCATCTCATTTTGGCATATCAATTCTCTTCCACGATGTTAATCCATTGGCTGGGCACTATGAACCTATCTTCTCAAGGGTATGTTCACGTAATGAACTCCAACTTATGCAAACACAATTACCAATTGTACCTTGCCAAGCAACCAATATCTGGAACACAATTGCAAAAGAATTTGACAGACTTGGCCTTGATTGACTGCCTACATTTATTTGCCCATGATGTGAAAGCATGTTTGCTGCTATAGCTTGCTTGACTGATAATCATTTTGATGCAATTTCATTGCGCCGGTTCATGGCCCAATCTTTGGCCAATGCATTGACAATTCAAAATAGATTTGCATTGCATTGCTTCACCATGCTTGTACAACCTTCAATATCAAATAACAATTTTCTCATGCAACTACACAGTAATTTCTAGGATTGGAATACCATATGCTGAAAGTAGTCTTGAAAGTTCTGAATTTTGCTTGTTATGGCTTTCATACATATTTAATATAGCTATATACATGTGGCAAGCAATTCCACAACCAACAGTTGAAGTATACTGCAATTGCATACAACCAACAATAAACATTAACTTGATTTGTTTCAAAAATAGTTCAGGACACTGTCATTACAAGCCACTTCAAGAAAAACAACAATTGTCAATTGAAATGCATGGAAACATACACAATTTGTTCCAAACAATGCCAACCACATCTATAGCAAAATATAAAGTTCCTTCTCCTGCAACAATCACAGTGCTAAAAAAAATTGCAGCTTTGCCCACCCAAAATATGAATGCCCGCTGCTCGTTGTGATACTTGAAGACAATGATACACAATAAAATTAAGTGCTCAACAAACATGACCAGTGATCAGCATATTGACAAAATCATTGCCACACACCAAAAAAGGCCCCGTCCATAGGACAAGACAAGATATATATTCCGTAAAAGTTCAGCCCACCAAACAACAGGCCATGCATATACAACTACCCAAAATAATGCAATCCAAAAATCTATTGGCCAGTACCTGCAAGCAATCAACGATACACCTACTCAAGCATGCTCTCTATGTGAGATCTTGTATTTTCATAAAGACATCTACGAAGTCAACAATGCATTTGTTCATGCTTTCTCTTTGCTCTCTCTTCCAACCAATAAGAAAACAATTTCGACGGGCCACAACATTTGCAAGAAATGTATCGAAGCTGTAAAAATTGGCAAAGTCCCCAACTTTGCTGCACCATGGAACATAAGGCGTAATAAACACATAAAAGTTGTGCATTCATTGACTGGTCTAGAAGAAAGAATTGTCTCTTTGCGTATTGCTTTTGCACAAATAAGACAATTAGGATATAAAAGAGCCCAATATGGCTTGAATGGTACAATTATCAATGTCCCCGTCGATTTTGATAAAGTGCAACGAGCATTGCCTAGACAAATAGACAAAACTAAAACAATAGTAGTCAAATTGAAACGTAAGTTGCAGTATGAAAATGCTTTTGCATAGGGCAATGTTAGACCTGCTTGTGTCATGAATGCTTTAACAATCTTATAAAAAACACCATTGTATACAAAAGAAAATATCACGATAAATAAAGATTGGGAAGCTTTACTTGCAAGCAACACACAACACATGCACATAGACATTGACACAAACACATATATCAATGACACATTGTCCGGGAGCGAAGAAGAGCCTATAACTGAATCGCTTATTCATTGGTTCAACGACTCACACTCAATCAAAGACCTTTATACAACCATTATTAAAATTGCGCCATCTGAAGGTTTTAAACCCCTTGGCATTTTTCAAGATACACACTCAGAAGAAATGAATTTCCCAACATTGTTTTATGGATTTGCAAGACCAAAAGACATCACCAAAAATTTTACCTATCAAAAAATAGCAAAGTGGGAGCTTATGCATAAAGACAATAAATTTGCAACCCACATCACAAATATTTTTTTCAAGGCTATCAAAATAATAATCCAACAAATATCCTCGCTGGCATGGGTCTGTATTAGAAAAGCCGAATTGAAAGGCGAAAAGCTGTATGCAAAGGATGTGCGCAATCCTGCAAATCTAGAAAAAATATTGAAGTCCCCATTAAGCTTTAGATCACTAAGGAGTATTCGAACATCACCCGACTATTTAGAAAACACTAGGAAAAATATCTTTGCAATGATACGCCAACTAGGGCCTCCAACTTTCTTTGTTACACTAACAAGTGTTGAGCACTTTTGGGAGCCATTATGCAAAGCATTGCAACATATATCAACTGCAAAACAGACCAAACACAATGAAACGATAGAGGATAAAGAAATTGACTTTGAAATCAGGAAAAATCCAGTCCTTTGCAGCCGCTTAAAAATAAATAATTGTTTGGCAAAGTATGCGACTATTTTTTTGTTACTGAATTTTAGAACCTGGGAAACGAACATGTTCATTTCATGTTGTGGATTGAAAATGCACCTATATATGGACATTGTAGAAATATTGACATAGAAACCTTCATTGACAAGTACATATCATGTGACTCCACCTTGCTAGATGCAAATCTTGTCAAAATGCAAACACATCACCACACAAAAATATGCAAAAGGTACAAAACATCCAATTGCCGATTTAGTTTTCCCTTACCTCCCATGAGGCACACAACATTATTAGAGCCCTTGCTAGATGCCAATCCTGCAATGAGGGAAAGGGCAAATTTATTTTTCAAACAATTACAAAGTAAGCACTACGCAAAAGAAGTTACATTTGACGATTTCTTGCGTGAATTCCAAATGGATGAGGTAGATTACATTGCAATGTTACAAGCAACCTTATCGCGAAGAATTGTCTTGCTAAAAAGGCATCTGGCTGATATATGGATAAATGCATTCGCTAGAGAGGTGCCAACACTATGGTATGCAAATACAGACACACAATTTATATTGGATGCATATGCTGCTGCATCTTACTGTAGTTTATACATGACAAAACAAGACAGAACATTGTCGCTTGCATTTCGCCAATTGCGACAACAATCTGCCCATGCTCACAATGAAAAGATACAATTCATAAGAAAACTAGGCAACACATTGCTTAACTACCAGAAAATATCTAGCCGACAAGCTGTTCACATTGCTCTCTCTTTGCCATTATGTAAAAGCTCAAGGAAAACTATTTTCATCAATACTGCACCACCAGAAAGTAGAATTTTGATGTTAAAAAGCCCTAAGCTATTAAGAAAAGAGCAAGATGATTCTGAAAACATCATGTATGCCTCTACAGTTGAAAAATACATACAACGGCCACGAGTCTTTGACAACTTGTCCTTGGCTGAATACACAGCCTTTTATTCAAGCAACCCATCAAAGACAAAAAAGGAAGAAGCCACAAATAATTTGTTATGTAAAATACAATCCACATATTGATCATGAAAACTACTGTAGAGAAAAACTTATGCTTTATGTGCCTTTTAGAGACAATGAACAATCATTATATCTTGGACATGAAACATGGAGTGCAACATTTGAAGCAAACAAATTGCAAATATTAAAAAATTGTCTGTCGCACAAACAGATAATAAATGGGGTGACATTGAACAAGCTGCATTTGAAACTAACAATGATAACCACCCAATAATAGACTTTGACAATGAGCATGATGAAAGCAAACAAGAAAATCGAATAGAAAAATATGACATCATAGCTGACCTAAACCATGGAAAAAATAGAAAACCCATTCATGGTACTTCTTGCTCACTGTTCTCAGAAATAGCTCACCCATTCTTGCTCTGCAATCAAGAATATTTCAAACTGCGAAGACAATTGAACAAAGAACAACAATCAATAGTCAAAGATGTGCTAATGGAAAAGAAACTAGCACCTACCAAACCACTGTATTTATTCTTGACAGGGGGTGCTGGCACGGGAAAAACCTTCATAGCAAAAGTTCTCTTTCAAGCAATGATTTGAATCCATGATAAGCAACTTGACAGTGACCCGCTAAAGCCTAAAGGCATTATTGTTGCTGCCACAAGAAAAGCTGCATTCAATGCAAGTGGCATCACTGCACATTCTATTTTCCATCTGCCATGTAGCTCTTCAAGGATGCTACCTTTGGACTCAAACACACTTGATAGTCTAAGTAAGAAACTAGATCAACTGCAGGTTTTGCTCATTGACGAAGCATCACTAATTAACTCTAAAATGTTATACAATATTGACAAAAGGCTTCGCCAAATCAAACACACACCAACAAAACCATTTGGCAATGTGGATGTCATATTTTGTGGTGACTTGTACCAAGCACAACCTGTATGCGATACATGGATATTTGAAGAGCCAACAATAGGTGGTGAGAAAGTGCCATACACATTTTGGCTTGATAATGTCTTATGTTTCAAATTGTACACTGTAGTCAGACAAACAGATCAACATTTCATTTCTATTCTTAACCGTGCAAGAGCTGGTCAACAAAGTGATCAAGACATCTCCTTTTTTAATATAACATGTTACAAAGCTCCTCCCAATGATCCAAAATTCCCATACCCGTTTCAGAAAAATACAGCTGTCGATGAACACAACATAAAAATGTTGAACTTCTTACCTACTAAGCTTTATGTATTTCAGGCCATCGATGAAAAAGACTCTCCCATAGAAAATATCCACTTCTCGGTTCAAAAATCATCATTGCCAGATACAATCTATCTAAAACTAGGAATGTTGGTCGAACTAATTGCTGGAAACCTAGATACATAGGATGGACTAGTCAATGGTGCTGATGGCATTTTCCAATTGCACACAACTGACCATGAAGATATTGTCTGGATCCAATTCAATGACACCACAATTGGAAAATCGCGCCGCCAAAGCAAAAGCATATACACAAGCTCTATTTTCCCTTCCTGGACCCCAATAACAAGAATAGCTAGAAAAGTCAAAACAACTACAAAAATTGTAACCCACACACAATTCCCTCTCCAAATAGCATCTGCACGAACCATCCATAGAGCACAAGGCCTAACAATGGATTCACTTGCTTCTGATCCTTGCAAAGTCTATTAGCATGGTCTTGTCTACACTGCTTTGTCTCATGTAAGAAACATTGAAAGCCTCTATTTGATGCACAAACTGCAACATCAAAACTTTAAAGTGTCCCTGAAAGTGGATTATGAAATGCAACGTCTCAGATCCTTGGCGCAGTGGAAACTTCAATACAACCTTTCTTTTGCACGACCGGAACATCTCATCATATGCTCTCTTAATACCCGAAGCTTTGCATTGCACGCACAAGAAATAGTCCATGACCATGATTTGCTAAAAGCAACTATACTTTGCTTCCAAGAAACAAAAGACAAGACTCATACAAACCTCGACTTGCTAAACGGAAAATTCAATTGCTATCCTTCACTGTCTATTCATGGCCTTTTGACTTGTTGTTGCAAAACAACTACATTGTTAAAAACTAATACTTTTGCAACAAAATGTCTAGAATCCCTAACTATTGATATTTTGCATCTTGGCAATATTCTACGCATCACAAATGTGTACATCACTCCAGGTGCACCCATCAATGACATATTTAATCTAATACTGAACATCTTTAGCACATTGCCACTAAATTGCAAACTCATATTTGTTGGAGACTTCAACATTGACATGCTGCATTCCACAAAAACACAAACAATGCTTATTGAACTTGTGCAACAATACAAATTGTCTTTGCTTACTGACAGGCCAACAACACATGCAGGAAGTTTATTGGATCATTTTTGGATACACAATATCGATATCACTCTAGCAAAATACACTGTTCTAGATACATATTGGTCAGACCATTTTGCAATATCTCTCCAGCTCCACCTTTAACCTGCACAGTTGCAATCTGATATGGGCACAACAAAACAATAGGTTTGATGCTTTCATTGTGTTGTGTAGAATTATTGTATTGCTAGTTTATTTTAAATTGCTTGCAACCCTAACTAATCTAGTACTGTCATGCAGACACAAAAAAAAAGTTGTCCACGTTGGTTGCATAAGACAATGCGTCCACGTTCTTGAGGTATCTACATTGCAATGATTAGTTTCAGTTTGATAAAATGAATCACTTTCAAAATTCGTACCAATTTATATTTCCATTTTGATCACCATATTTAGAAACAATGAATCAAGTAGATGACTTGCATAGGCTATTTCTTAGCCAATCTGGTGGTTTTGAGAATTAACATCAACAATGCTCACCAAGTTCACCAAGAAGACTTATGCCATTAGTGTTATTCCATTTTAACAACGGGCATTCTGTTTCTCCGTTGACCACATTCTTGAGGTATCTACATTATGATACATTAATTATTCTTAGACTACACTAGTCGCTGTTACTTTTAGCATTATTATTATTTTACCACCTGCCCCAGTCGATATTCTGATCTGTATGTTGTCTTCTCTAGCTATAAATCCCTTCTAGACAACGTTTCACACATTCTATCCTTGGACTTTGGGCTTTATATTTAACAAGAACTTCATTTTTATGGTCATAAGTTTTTGCAGTGCTCCACTTTTCAATGGTTTCTATGTCAAATTCAAATGCACATAGAATTAGAGTACAACCCACAAAACAAAAAAAAAATGTTGTCATGCGTTTTCCCAGCATTTCAGTTTACTTGTTTATGCACAAGTATCCTATGTTTGATATACTTCTGCTTTGTTCGCTTCTAAACTGCCTATCACTGTCTTCACAGATCTATTCATTGCTTTCTTTATTGCTTCTATATTCTGCCTTCATCACAAAAAGGATTGCTCCTCCATCGCAAAGACAAATTCCAGCAAATTAATTTGTTACGGATCAAACCTGTTGCACCCCCACAGATGGAGCCCTCGAAAAAAAGCACAACAGATATCGAAAGTAGCTCCAACACGTCTGGGCCACACAAACATAGTTCTAATCCAGACCACATCAAGGGACCAATGCCCACCAACTTGGCAAACAAGACACTGACAACTATCGCAAAAAGGTATTGCCATCATATCTTCTTACTCACATTTGTCCCCTTTCGAAAAACAAACACATGTACATGTGCTTTTATTCTAGATTCAAATACAATAAAAAACTTTGTTATGCATCTTTCAGATCTCTATTCGCATCTTCCACACAACAAGAAAGTCACCTGCAAGATGGAGATAACTCTGACAAGAGGCAACAGGAAAAAAGGCAAGAATTATTCTGGACTTTTTAGTTTCTTACCATCACTTTTCATATTTTTGCAAAATCTAAAATACACAATCTCATCTTCTCACAGACTGGAATTGGAAGCACACCATGCATCTAGTATAATTGAAATCTGTACAACACAAACTGCCACCACCTTCAAAGGCGATGTGCTTGTAGTTTACGGTCCTACTTATGCCAAAAACCCTTCAAGCCCAGCAAAAGCACTAATAGTACATGTTGATCTCATCGACAGTCAGAGGCAAATGACTATTATAGAAAATATCACCAACCAACTAATTGATACATTTCTTGCACACCTCTTACCCGGTGCAAGTGTCCGCATAAAAAATTTCAGAATAAAGAAGAAACCACAATACGAAAGAGGTGATTGTGATTATTGCCTACAGCTTACGGCGGACACATCCATTCAAACCATTGATAAAGTCTGCAAACAACGAAAACTCATGCCTGACACAACAATAAGTAAACTTATCCATTCACCAAGCAGCTACTCAGTTGGAACATTGGGTGTTATAGTGGCTACACATAGCCACACACCAAACGAATATCAGCTCCAAGTGAAAGACGGAGAATCCATGTCAGACACAACCTCTATAAGCTATTTCCTCCATATACAAAAGCAAACTTAATGCTTTTTACATCATACAATGACTTTTTCAATTGACTAAGACATTTCTTCTCTTTGCAGCTTACAGTTCCGAGATATCTTGTCGATGCTTATGCAACACTGCAACAGATCCTTACATCAGCACACACACTGTTCCTCCTACTAAAGAATGTTGTCCGAAGCGGGCCAAGGGGGGCAAACAACATTAAAACAACACCGGCCACATTCATTGACAACCTCAATGATGACAGTACAACAAATGCTCTGCAAAAACTTGCTTCCTCCAATATCCAGTTAAGCAACAAGATCATTGAGTCTTCACAACACGACCACAATTACAATACAAAAAAATCAATGCCAGTTTCAAATCCATACTTAAATCTTCATTCAAATTGCAGGTCATCGACACATTGAAATCAAGAAATGCATACCTAGCACCATACCAACTACTTGCACCTCATGTCACCACCCAACCTCATTGGCACAACTCCCAAGCACCAACAACGCCCAATGAATCACATGTGCAAAAAAAACAACCTTTGGATGCGAGCCCTTCCTGCAATGCATAATAGAAACTGAAGATGACAATGTTGATTGTACCCTACATGGAAAACTCCTCGAGCAACACTTTCCAGACCTTGGGAAAATACCATTTAAAAACTACAAAAAAAACATGTCATCAGTTGTCTGCCTGATGCGGAATTTTGAAATTGAAGGCACATTCACAGTTGCGATGAACAACAACATCATTTCTATTGCTCCCAGAATCAATAACGTAAGATCGAAACAACCCCAATTTGTCTTTGTACAATTTTAGAAAACCATGATTTTACAATAATTTTTTCCAACTTTTTTGCTCTCTACTTGAACCTCTTCTTTGTAAATTGCAGATCCATTAAGCCTACCAAAAGTGGATACAAGCTACTATTGCGCGCACTTGTCTAATTTTGCAAACTTGTTCGCTGCATGGAAAGCCCAAAGATGGTGCACTGAAATGTTATATGCCTCCATAGTTTTTGGAAAAAAACAACCACAATGCAAAAGCATATTTTGATTTTGGTATTTTGTAATTGGCAGATTCAAATGCAAAATGTGATTCTCATTACCGTGCACCGTCCCCAAACGATACCTGTTGGAGAATTTTGTCATGGCAGAAGCGCTTATTGTTGTTTACATATGTGAGATTATGCCATGATCCCATAGCTACCAGGCCAAGCCTCCGACCTCTGTATAAATTGTGTAACACAAAACATATACGATATAAATGTCCTCGTCCAACTTTAAAATGCTTTTCTTTTATAAAAATATTCTGGAACATTGCCTGCCATGCTTCTTATTGTTGCAAATACAATTCTGCAAGTTGTTACACCTTGTAATGTGCAAATTTGGAAATTGATAGATACTAGTGTAAGTTTTTTGGCTACAATTTTCGTGAACTATTTGTTCTTCAAAACAAGAAAAACTGTACATATACTACAACATTTTTTTATTTCCGTTTCAGACAAAGATCTGACACCTTTAGTGTGCACACTCTGAAAAAGACCAGACACTCTAGTTTCCTCTCAATACTTTATCAAAAGCCTGCAAAAGCAACAAAATTGAGACTAGTTACGCTTTCTATAGAGTAAAAGGGCTATTGATCATACTTCTTATATATTAAGTTCAGCTATAGAATAAAAAATAAATAATCAAGAAGAAAATGTCAAACAAATTTAAATTAAAACCCATAGTTTAGCACTCGTAAATAGATTAATTGTTGAAGGTAATAGAGAAACAGAATAACATAAATCATATGCTCTATGAATCTGGCAGAAAGTGAGTACTTTGTAAGCAATTTTCCTTCTCATATCATTGTCATCGTTTATCCCTATTCATTTTCTCTATAGGATGAATTTTGTCATTCCAAATATGTCATGTATCCTCAAAGTTGTCAGGCTGGATTTTACTTGTCCTTATCATCATTTATCACAGTCCACATTCTTTATAGGATTAATTTTTTCATGGCTTCTCTAAGTAGACTGTAATCATCATTATATTAGGGGCTGGTTCTTCATTTTGACCATTCCTCTTACTATCTATTGATATTTCAAATGAGTATGCGATTCCCAGTATTCAGACTTAGAAAATTGCTTCTTGAACTGTTGAGTGTTCTCAAGGCTGGCAGGTTTCCTTATGATTATCATGGTTGTTGTTTGTCATGATTAATTTTCTGTATAGAATTTTGTCTTCTGTCATGGGTGGTCTGCGTGGGTTGTATCATTTTCCATAGAGGGTGGATTTTCTTCATCTTGATCATTCCTCTGGTAGTCTCAGTTCATTTCAATTTTTGTTAGACAGTCCCAGTTTTGAGATTCAAGGTTGCATGAAAATCAATTTAGAAAACTAGTTTTCAGCTTGTCATACATCCTGAAAGTATACTAGTTTACTTGGAAGTAGTAGAGTTTGCATTGTTAGTATGATCATCTGTGTGAATGGGATTTCATAATTTGTTTTAAATGTATGAAGTTTTTCCAAATGAATTAAGAGCTTCGTGATTGTGATCTGTAGAAGGCACTTTGAACTATATCATAGTGGAAGTCTTGCTTTTGGAGGATCTGTAGGTAGCCTATGAGCATTTTTTTGATGGAAAAAACACTTTTGGAGGATCTGTGGGTAGCCTATGAGCATTTGTCTGATGGAAGAAGCAGCCTGTGTAAAATGTCTGACAAGGAATTTCCAGCTCTTTGTAAGCCATGACACAAAACCTAATGACTTTTTCTAATGGCATGGGCTGACGTTGCGCCAATATTGATCCAGCCAAGTATACCGAATGGGACAAAAACATTAAAGCTTCTATTTTTCTGACCAAAATTTCAGGTCAAACTCTGAACCACTGGTTCCATAATGAAATGTTTTATGAACATAGTAGAAGATGTAGTCTTGAAAAGCCTTAACTTCCACCCCTTCTCAAAAACGAAACATAGTTGCCAGAATCCATTCTTCCTCCCCGAGTCACCAATAGGCAGACACTCGAGGCATGCCAAGGTTCTAGAGTCAAAACTATATGCAGCCTTAATATTTGGCATATCTTATCACTCAAATTGTAATTCCTTTAGTTTAAACGTTTTTAAAGCCTTCTCCACAAGTCCAATTCTTGTAATTTCTGCAATCTATATATTTGCAGGATTGAATAGGGAGCAGAAATTTAAAAAGTTTACATTTTGTAGAAATAAAATATTACATAAATCATTTCAGCTTCAGCACTAATAATCTTCAGACATGATTATATTTGAATAAGATGACATCTCTTTGGGCTTCTGATAAGATTTACGAGTGTTTGTGGTCTGCCTGTAATACACAAATTCCTATTTTTTTGTCTAATGTATTAGTTATCGTTGATTGATTTGTTTAATTGTATCTGCCATGATTGGATGATGTATTAGTTCGCATAAAGATCTCACCCGATCGGTTAGCCAGACAGCTAGTTTTAATTCAACAACACATCACAGTTCCTCATCTTTCTAGTTTCTTACTTTTTAATACTATGACTCTTATAACTTTTCTTCTAACTATGACTCTTATAACTTTTTTTTTTTTCAGTCTATGAGTAGAATGACTGGCATGATACAAGGAAAATTTCCAGGCTCAGTGGAAGCAAACCACATTCCACAATGGGTATTCCAGAATGGCAGGTGGATTGATAAAACTCAGGTTCAGAATCAAAATGGCAGATTTAAGCGTCTACAAATGCCAAGGGATAGACAAAGGAAAGGTGAGAATGCTCAATGGACAACTTCTAGAGGAAATCATGGAATTGGTTGGCAAAGGAGGCTTGATAGACCCAGCGGTCATTCTATGAATCAAGAAATTTCCAAACTGTCACATTTTGGAACTAAGGGAACACAGTTTCATGAGAGCAAAGCTCCGGTTACTACACCTGGGGGAGAACAAAAAGGCTTTAGAAGTCTTTCTAGTAGATACAAGGAGATTCTATCTTTAACTTTCAATTCAAATCTCACCCCTATATTCCCTCCAACCAAAGCGGGGAGACCAATCAATCCCCCATTACCGAAGAAGGCTTGGTCCAATATTCACTAGGAGATTCATAAAAGAAGAGCTCAGTTCTTCAGAAACATTAAGAGAAGGGACATCTTTCCAAGGCATAATAAAATTCCTCAGAAAAAGATTAACTTTATTTATAGATGGAGGCCTATTCAAAGTCCACAAGGATGAAATAATGTCGGGCCAGATCTCAGACACTAGCTTGGATGACTCCCAGAAGTAGACAAATAAAAGATCAACAAAGGATGGACTTCCTTACACAAGCCAGGGGGAAGTCCCCATTACTTCCTCTACGGATTAATTGGCCCAAAGAAGTCATTTCTTATTCCAACAGGCATTCATTTGTAAATTTTGGAATACAGAGTTATCTTACTCTCAGTTTTCTTCTTGGGCATTTCCTAAATGGACTAATATTCTCATAATAGAATCTCTAGACGTGGAGCTTGGGTATTATCTCGTCATTTTTAAAGATAAGACTAGTAGAGATAACATATTCAAGATAAAAGCTTGGTTTTACAACTCCGGGATGCATATGCAACAATGGATGCCTAACTTTGTTAGCTCCACAAATGTGATTAAGTTCATACCAATGTGGATAAGTTTAAATAATCTTCCCATGGAATACAAAGACATTGAGTCTCTCCAAATCATAGCAAACAAGTTGGGAATATATCTCAGACACCAATATAGTCATAACTTGGCTTCAACATGGATATGTCTACTCATGGATCTTTCTAAAGACTTACCAAGATCCCTGAAGATGAAATCCAAATTTGGGACGTGGGTGCAACTCATATCCTATGATATTCAAGGGATCCCCTTTGATGGAGTGCATAACCCAATGACACATTTTGAGGTAGCAAATATGCAGAGATAGGATGAAGGATTACATGGGTCAAAATCAGACAATGATGCAACATTGATAGATAAAGACCAGCACTCAATATCTTCGCACTGAAGTTGGGAACAAAGCAACAGAGATATCATTACTCATCGAAATTCAACATTGGTTTTTTTCCTGGAGGTAGGAATCTCGAATAGACCATTCATTTCAAGTAGAGATTGTAATATGGAAAAATATAAAGAAATTATGCAAGTATTCCTTTGGTTTTTATACTGGAAAATTATGGGCTCAACTCATATGGGAGTAAAACCAAAAGCTTTCTTATTGGGTCCTCCAATACGCCATTGCAACAATCATTAGGAATTTCAAATCAGCGAAAGTGCGCTTCATCTGGGGACCATTAATAGAAACAGGAGCATAAGAACTCATTTTAAGAAGAATCGAATGACACTCACAATTCAGATCCCTAGATACTCATATGTAATAGAGGATACTCCCTCTCAAATCTCTAGATTCAAGCCCAAGACAACAGAACAATAACTGACACAATGGTTTAGAGAAGTCAAAGTAGAAATGATATCTAACTTGGCTGATCAAGTTATGGAGGAAGAGATTACTCCAACTAAGATTGCAGTGACCCAGGATGACAACACAACAAAGAAACATATTACCTTCACAGTAATTCGGCCAATTCCAATGGTCACGCAAGATGAGGATATTCTACAAACCAAGATAAGTGATCTATGGGTCATTGCAAAGGCAGGAATGAATGTTGGTCCCATTTTGGATAAAAAGATAATTCAAAATATGAGAACTCATGCATCTCCATCAAAAGGGATGAAAGAAAATAGTGAGTTAGACTCCTCCAAAAATAGTTCAGGAACTAGGAAATCCTCAAGAATAAGGGAAAAAGAATTGAAGCAGATCAGTTCCAGAATAGAAGAAAAGTTCAAAACGTCAAAATCAAGGAGCAGGATTAAAGGAGGGATCATCCCTTTGAAACTAGTGGGTAAAAACCTCAACACTTAGAAAACAGATTTGGGACGATTGGGGAAATTGTCAACAGATCATCAAGATATTGTCTCCCCCATTTCACCACGAATACAGGCGGTATATGAACTTTTCGGGGGATCTGAACTAAGTTACAAAGAAAATGAGAATATCCCAATTCCATTTGATGAAAGACTCTTAGAAGCGGACTATGTGGAATAGGAAGACAAATGGAACAACATCGAAGAAATGGGATACTCTAACTATAAAACACTAGAAATCTCTCAGGAGATACCATTGGAAGGGATGGGAATGGACGGAAACACTGCTCTGGAGAATTCCCCTTTTCCAGCTCCTCCTAGTTTAGGTTTCCAAAAGTCCTCCATTAATAGAACAAGGGTTGGTTGCGGTATGGTTAAGAAAAAATGTAAAGGAAGTAAATCTTTGGCAACACTAAGATCAGAAGATGGAGAGGATCTAGATCAAGCAAAAATTACAGAATATCTAAATGTAGGGAAGGGGAAGTTCCTTCCCAAGGCACAATGAAGGTACTCTCTTGGAATGTTAGGGGTCTTAATGCCCGTAACAAGCTGCGATTAATCAAACGCTGCATTTTGATGACTAAACCAACTTTAGTACTCATTCAGGAAACAAAAATGAATATTGAGTCATTATCAATTTTCTCCAAATCCATTGGGGATTGGCTGGTTGAGGGATTTGATGCACTAGGATCCTCTGGGGGCATTGTTATTTTATGGAGCCCAAGGCTTGTTAAATTCACTATTTTAGGGAAAAAAGCAAATTGGATGAGCGGGGAAGTTAAGTGTTTGCAGTCAAACCTTCAGTTTCACATCATAAATGTATATGGGCCTAATCTAAGAAGGAGAAAATAGGAAGTTTGGAAAGAATTAAGTGAACATTTATGTGCCATAGAGAATGAGAACATCATCACTAGGGGAGATTTTAATGCAATAGTTCACTCTTCAGAAAAGATGGGAGGCTCTCAAAGGGAATCACAATCTCAACCAGATTTCAAGGACTGGCTTCATGCTGAAACTTTGATGGAAATTGAACTGGAAAATGACAAGTTTACATGGAATAATAAAAGGTTGGGACCAAGCAACATTGCAGAAAAATTAGACAGGTTTTTCTTCAAAGGGGACCTCTCTCTATTCCCCTTTGATCTTAAAGCTTCCATTTCCCCAACCTTTGGCTCCGACCATTTTCCCATACAAGTGGAAATCCTTGGGGAAAACAAACCTATGCACTGTCCCTTCAAATTTGAAAATATGTGGTTGAAAGATAACAGTCTCTTGAGCCTAGTTTCAGAATGGTGGAAGGAATGCAAGCCAAAAGGTTCAAAGCTATTTTGCTTTATATCAAAACTCAAATATATAAAACAAAACTTTCTCATATGGAACAAAACACATTTCAATAACATCTTCGCCTCCAAAGTGGAGATAGAACAGAAACTCAAAGATCTGAATGAGATCATTATGCAGTTGGGAATGAATAAGGAGTGATAGGATCAGGAAAGAGACCTTTTAAGAGAACAGGAAGAAATACTTGCAAAGGAAGAAACCTTTTGGAAACATAAATCTAGAGAAAATGGTTAGAAGCAGGGGACAAAAATACTAAATTCTTCCACAAGAGTACAAAACATCATCGAATTGCTAACAAAATACATCAAATCACTAAGGGGGATGGTACTCTCATTCAGGATCAAAAAGAAATTCAAAAGGAAATTGTCAGATTTTACACAAAGTTACTAAATCATTCTGAGTTTTCTCACTTAGCAGCTCAGAGAGACCTACTTAGAGATATACCAAAGCTCATATCAGATTCAGATAACTCCTTGCTTCTTGCCAAATTTTCTGAGAAGGAAATCAAGGACACTTTCACAAATGGCTCTTGATAAAGCCCCTGGGCCTAATGGCTTCCCTCCGTGCTTCTTCCTACATTGCTGGCACATCTTGGGGAAGGAACTCACTGAGGCTTTGGAGGCTAGAAGATCTTCAGGTAGATTCTTAACTGAGATTAACAACACATTCTTAACTCTAATTCCCAATAAAGAAAATGCTTCTTGTATGGATGAATTTTGACCAATTGCTTTATGTAATACTGTATACAAAATTTTGTCTAAAGCTTTAGCTTGTAGATTAAAATTGGTGTTAGGAAAGATTATTGGGGAGGAGCAAACAGGGTTTGTTCCAGATAGGTCAATTTTAGATGGCATAATTATTGCACAAGAAGCCATTCATTCAACCCAATGTAACAAACATCCTACTATGATAGTAAAATTAAATATCAAGAAGGCTTACGATAAAGTAGATTGGAGATTTTTAGCAAAATGTATGGAAAAGTTTGGATTTTCCAAAGCTTGGATAAATCTCATATATTACTGCATCTCTACTCTGAAATTCTCCATCTTGATCAATGGGTCTCCTACAAGTTTTTTTGAAGGAACTAATGACATTAGGCAGGGTGACCCCCTCTCCCCTTTTCTCTTTATCATCATGGCAGAAGCTCTAGGACACAGATTCATCAGCCATCAAGACCAAGGATTAATTCAGGGGGTGAAAATCACCTCTTCAGTCAAGGCTGTCACTCACCAACAATTTGCTGATGATATACTTCTTTTCGGCAAAGGAAACACAATAGAGGCCTCTTACATGAAAGATATTTTGTATAAATATTCTTTAGCATCAGGGAAAGAGGCCAACAAAGATAAGTCAACAATATTCTTCCTTAACACAAGAAAGAAAGTACAACAAAACATTCAAAAGGTGTTAAAGTTTAAAATTAGCTCCTTTCCATGTCGGTATCTTGGCATTCCAATTGATAAAGCATTAAGGTCTGATTCTGCATGGAAACTATTGAAGAGAGAATGGAAAGGAAAATGGATGCTTGGAAATCTAAATGGTTATCATGGGCTAGGAGGGTGGTTTTGATCAAAGCTACATTAGCTGCAATCCCTATTTATCTTATGTCCTGCCTCTCCCTACCTGCAGGGTGTTACATGAATATAGTCAAAAAAATGAGAAAATTCTTTTGGCAAGGAACAGATACCAAGAAAAAATTTACTCTTATCTCATGGGATAAGATATGCAAACCAATGGAGGAAGGAGATACTGGGATCAAGGATCAGCAAAGGCAAAACCAGGCCCTTGGAGAAAAGCTATATTGGAAAATTTTAAAAGAAAGGAATCTCAAATGGGTAAGAATTCTCAGAGGAAAATACTTTCATCATTTAGATGATGCAAAGGTGGTGAGATCATCCAACCTTCCTAGAGGCTCCAAAATTTGGAACTTCATTTACAAATCAAGGGGAGTCATAGAAGAGAATATCTCTTGGAATATAAAAGATGGTTCTTCTGCTAGATTTTGGGAAGATTCATGGGGCGGGTTCCCCTGCATTAATCAAATACTAGGATAGGATAATATCAACAAGATTTGCACAAAGGAATGGGGTCCTCTAGTAAAAGACTACATCTCTCCGGATACCCAGAATTTTGTGGATGGCTCTTGGCATTGGAAGAAGTTTGAACTACTTAATATTGATCCCTCTGAACTTAGTGATCTGAAAAAGATAATTGAAGACAAATCCTTTTTTTATCAAAGAGGGACAGGATGAATTAATTTGGAATGGCTCAAAAACATGGGATTATAAGGTAAAGGATGGATATAGGATTCTCTCAGGTATTCCTTCTCAACAACCTCAAATATATAATCAACTATGTTTGAATAAAGTATGTCTTCCCAAAGCAGGAATATTCTCCTGGGCAGCCATTCAAGGAAGGATCTTAATTGCCAATTGGTTTTAAAAAATGGGATTTTGTAGCCCCTCTAGATGTGTTTTATGCCACAATAATGAAGAGGATTCAGATCATTTACTATTAACTTTCCCCTTCGCAATGGAATGTTGGCTATGACTATGTGCTAAGTTGGGATGGTCTTCTACTCTCCCGAATGATATTCTATCACTTTTTACGTCCTGGCCTCAGCTCTTCAAGGGAAGTTTATGTGGCAATTTATGGATCATATCTTCATCCATTCTAATTTGGGAACTATGGAAAGAGAGGAACAGAAGAATATTTCAAGACATCTCCCTTGAAAAACCCTCTATACTGAATCGAATTGAGGCATCTATTGTGGAAGTTATGAATGCCAGGATCTAATTACACAGTGCTCAACATAAGTATTACACAAGCTGGGATGATCTAATGACTAAGAATTCGTTCGGGCTAAAACTCCCTTTAACAATTGGGAAAGGAGTTAAAGCTAATGCAAGTCTCCAAGCTAATTGTAAATGGAGGCCTCCTCAATTTGGCTGGAGTAAATTGAACTTTGATGGAGCATCAAAAGGTAACCCAGGTCCTTCTAGAGCAGGATGCATTATTCATTCAGTTGATGGCACCTTGATCGCAAAATTAGCAAGTCCATTGGAGTGTGGCACAAGCAACATGGCGGAATTCAAAGCATTACTTCTTGGCTTGTCACTGACATTTGAATTAGGCCTTAAAAAAGTGGAAATTGAAGGAGATTCATTGATTACTATTAATGTAGTTAGGGCTGAGAAGTCTCATAACTGAAAATTACAAGCAACTCTGGAGATCATCTTAAACTTAATTAAGAAACTTGAATCATCAATGGTCAATCACATATACCGGGAAGAGAACTATATGGCTAATGACTTGGCTAACAAAGCAACATTGGGGGAACACATTAAGTACATATGTTAATCCATCATGACAATCGACAAGAATTAACAAGGGCTCTGGGATATTTAGTTTGATGCATGCTGGCGGAAAGGCCAATCTTTTCATCTTAAATCCATAATCTAGCTGTGGCCAAATGTGTTCATTGGAGTTGAAGTGACAACTTCTGACAATGCCAACTGGCCTTCTGAGATCTGGATTAATGGCACAAGGCAGCACAATATTGCAATCTCATTCTTAAAGTCATCTATTGCATGGAGTGAACATCTCCATAACATCACAACTTTTCAACCTGGCTGGAACTGTACTTCGGTACTAGTTCACACAATTTCCTCGCCTTTTTAGCAAAACTGCCATCTCCTTTTGCGGAAAGGTTGGGTACTATGAAGTGGGTTTTTAATAGCATTGGAAATCGCCACTCATCTGATTCATATTGTGACGAGTCATTTATAGCTAAAGGCAGCTCCCGAGTACAATGTCAGAGAGGTGACGATTCTCCACCAAGTATTTTCTTCAAAGCAAGCCAGCGAGTTTATTTTCTTTTAAGCAAGCCAGGGAGTTTATTATCCAGGTTTCATCTAGAAGCAATATATTTTTCTCCTCAGCTCTTTAGCAGCAACTCAAGCAACAATGAAATGGACACTCCTATAAAATTTGGTGTGGATGTTGAACAGATAGCTTTCGACACGCATATCACCTCCAACCAAATCATCGAAGTTTGCATCTACCAACATCCCCTTGTTATTCACGTGGTGAGGAAGGTATTGGGATACAATTTTCTATGCACAAATCATAGATTTAGGGTCCTTTCTGATATTTGTCCACACTTTCTCACAAGCATTTTAGTGGTTGGTGCCTCTAAAAATCTACCCGAAGATATGTGCGACAAACTTTTTTATGGAAAATTCATTGTGGGTCTTCACAATGTAGTTCTGAACATTAATTCTAATCTTATTACCCCTTTTCCATGGGACCGAGCCACGACCATGATAGCAGGGCAACCTTTTCCTGGATTTGTAGTAGGACTAAGAAGGAATATTTACGCTGGTCCTCCTCATTGTCTTTCCATTCTTTGGGGATGGGAATGGGAGGACCATCAGTTGCACCTAATTATGATGCGAAGAGGATTGAATTTCTTCTCCAAGTTCCTGGGCATAGAGGACGGATTATATGCTCCATTTGGGGATGATATTGATGAAAATCTTCCATGGGTTCATCAACTCAAGTATGATGAGAAATGGGACGGGCTGGGTAGCCCAGTATCAACACATACTGACGAGGGAGGAGAAAAGATGGAGGAAGACACAAAGGAAGAAGAGGAAAATGAGGAGGAGATTGAGGACAAAGTTAAAGATGTAGATGTGATGGATGCGGCTGCTGTAGAGGATTTCGAGTTTGCTGAGGTCTCTCTGGAGGAAGAATCAGTGGGAGGAAGTGGGCACGCACAACAAGATGACAGCTCCAGGTCGAACTCTGCACCCAACACAGAAAATGACACCACCTCTCCCTTTGATTGAGATTTTCAGAGATAAGTTCATAACAGGGTAGATGATACCCCAAAATGTTGTTGATAATTGTTAAACTCTCGCTTAATTTTCTTTTTAATGGTTAACTTTGGATGAGCCTAGGTGCTCTGGACTTGGGGTTCACAATCCTCTTGGTAGGATTGGGTTTTGAACTAGGAATCTTTTAAGCTCTCTGTTTTACTATTTTACTGCTTTTATAATATTAATACAAACTATCAGCGATGGCCCCTTAAAGATCAAAAAAAGAAAAGTAACATTTGATCATATGCAAACTATTAATTTTTGTCTCTATTAATAGATTTCACTAGATTTCTGATAATTTCAGTAAATTTGTATTAACAATCATCTCCAATACACAGTAATACGAGATATTTGTCCATGTAATACGATTGGCATCAAACAAAGACCAACACTACAAACCTCTGTAAAAGAATCATTGAAAAAAACAGATGCATACAATTTCCAAGATATAAAAAATGACAGTACTGAATAGGAATCCGATACTTGCTTGTTGCTGAATAAATGGTTAGGCACTCCATGAATGGGTTTACTCGCTTCACTAAAAACAATATAATGCATTCATAGTTACTTACTATCATTTTTATTTAACACAAAATTATATTAAAACAAACAGCTATCTATTACAATGAACTTATTCAACTTATCTATTAAAATGGAGATTTTATGGTCAACACCTTCCCATGTATTCAATACTAAAAAAAATCTCCCTATTGAACAAAATCTCCCTATTTATAGCACAAAGGCAGGAACTCCAGTTGTAGCACAACTCTTGTTTATTGATGTAAATTTTGTGATCTTATTAATGTAAAGGGGGGAGTGGATGAATATTTTTAATGTAGAGTTTCAAATTGCTGCACTCTTCAATAGTAGACAATTTGGTGTAAATAAAAGTAAAGTACGATGTGAGTACATAGATGGCAATGGAAATGGATCCTTTTATGGACATAATAACTAGCAATATGTTTTTGGGTTTACATATGATTTATAGTAATATGGCACTACCACCCCTTACTCAACATAGGAGGCACCTATTTGTGCTACAATCAAAGCCTACATACCCTACCCCCTACACGATTTGAACTTGTGACCTCTCTTTCAAGAGTAAGTTCACTAATATTAGGTCAACAATTTGGAACCTATAGGCCCTTAAAGTCTATGCACATAACAAATATTACATGTAAATATCCTTCAAATTGACTACACACTAGCATTGAACATTTAAGAAGATATGTAATGTGATAACTGATGCGTATAAAAATGTAATTATCCTAGATAATATTTGAATGGTTTTTTAATATAGATCAAGTTTAATAATAGGTGTATTATTGTTCCTAATGTTACCTCTAAGAAAGGTCAATCATGTGTGTAATGTGTGAGCTCATTTTTAAACATTATCTTGTGCATGCATATGGTGGCATGATCTCATATAGCTTGACAATGTGTAGTCTTAGACTTTGTAATCTAAAGAGACAAATATTGTTTAACTTGTCCAATAAAGTGTCATAAATGTCCCTAATGGGAAAGCCAAGAAGCATGACATGCATAAGGCAATGGCAAGGGACATGGAAGAAAACAAAGGCAAAGACGATCCATCTTTTGGTCCTCTGACTAGTTGTTATCAAGTTGGTTTATTTCTTTAGTGTCTAGTTGATCAATTTAGATTGTTCTTCTCTATCTTACCGGTAATCTTTTGATTACCATCCCTCAATGTAACTTTTTATTTAGTTATGCATTATTCAATACAAAAAAGGGCAAGGAATAGTATAAGGGAAAATTGTATGCAATGAAGGAAATATTCATAAAAGATAATTTAAGGTAAGTATCATTGAATAGTATAAGAGCTTTCTTATATAATGAAGGCAAGGACCATAAAAGACAAGAAGGCAAGGGTAAAGGTGATCTATAAGCAAGCAAGTCACACCTCACTCTATTATTATCAAATTAAATTCTCAATGTAGAGAACTCTATTAAAGACCTAAAAATACATTATTTGGATGTCATACTAAGTGAAATTTTTTTTTAAAAATATTGAGATCTAAAACATATGCAAAAAAAAATGGAAAAATAGACAAATCAAACACAAACAATTTTGTTAGAGTAATAGTCTCGTGGGTTATTTATTAAATCATTATGATCTAATTACTAACTCACCTATTCACTCTAGTTATTTAAGCTAACCTTAGGTTTTCTCTTTTAGGGTTTCGTGATTTCTTTTATAAGGATTCACCTCTTTGTTTTTCAAAAAGGATTTTTCACATCGCATTGTATCAGCTTGAAACATATTGTTAATATATTGTTTTCTTGTGCATACGATGTCTCCTCTGGCTTTTTGGCCTCCATAGTTCTTCTTGTCTTCTGTACTTTGCTTATTCCATGTGACAGGTTTGCATGCAAGTGTTCTTGGGAGAATAGGGTTTTTCCTATTTTAACATGGTATCAGAGCTCCCCTGCTGCTGCCCGTTCTGGTGTTTTTGAAGCAGGTTTTGAGATTAAGGATTTCAAGTTTTTGAAGATTTTTTTATTGGATCTGTGGAAAGTTTTTTATTGGACACATTTTGGGCTGAAACTTACCTCACCAATGGATTCAAAGGATCGTTCAGATGAATTTTGATATAAAATTTGACCACCTTTGGGTACTGGAGCAAGCTGTGGCACCCATTTTTGAGAAATTTTTGGAGCTTTTTGACCCTCCCTCACTGTTTTCGCTCTATTTGGAGCATACAGAGGTATTTTTCTAACTTCTTTATATCGTCAGAAAGCTCTTTCTGAGCTCTTTCTGATGATAGAGGTTGGGGTTTTGGGTTTTGTTGTTTTGATATTTTTTTGTGTTGTCAAAGTTTGATGTTTGGTTTTGCCTTCCGGGAGCCATATCTTGCTCATTCGGACTCTGTTTTTGGCAAACCAGATATTATCGGAAAGCTGGTTCAGTGAGATTTTCAGTTGTAGGGGTCTTTTTTCCAGATTCTACTCCAAGTTTTTTTTCCTCCGAGTTTTTCTCTTTCACACTCTAGCGGATTACTTAGGTTCTACAGGTCCTAGGATCTCTTCTTCTGTTTTTCTAGCTCACTCTTCTTTCTGACTTCTGAGCATTGTATGCTTCTCTTCTGTAACATTCTCTTTTCTATAAACTCACTGAGATAAAGTGTCTGCTTTTGCATATCTGGGATTTTGAGCACCTTGTGTGTTTTTTGTACTCGCACTCAGTTATAAAGTGCCATGGGGGGTTATGATGTTTTGTTTTTTGTGCTCATCCACCTTTGTCAAGTGAGCATACCTTCTACGACATTAGCCCATATTGTGTGTCGGTGACACCGCCTTTTATCATGTGCTTGTACTTCTGTTACACTGTTGGTGTTCTTGATTCTTCTTTCTGCAGATGTTTCTGACATTGCATTTCAGTGTTCCTGTCACCTCTCCCTGTTCAGCATTATGGGGGGGTTCACCTGTTGGCTCTATTGCTTCCTTGATTCTGTTGAGTGATCTACGTATTCTGTTTTTGTTCCTATGTACTAGGCGGATGCAGTGGCTAGACACATGCATTCCGGTGAGATGGCTCATCTACTATATAGACACTCGTTCATTCCTACTTTTGGAGGTCACCTCTTCGATTGATCAGCTCTTCAAACTTTGTCTTCTCTACCTGATCATGCACTACTTCAGTGGGGGTTCCAGCAGTTACTTCTGATAGTGTTTACAGCTTCATGCTTCGGAGATGCTTCTTGCTCATTCTTGTTCCTTTCTTTGGGACTTTCCCTAGATTGGAGGCTTATTTTCCTTCATCTAGTTTATTTCTTGTACTTGGGTATCTGATCAGGCCTTGTTGTCGGGACCCTCATTTCCTGCTTTCTACAGTAGTCTCCTAGGTTTTGCTTCTCCCCAAGCTTATCTTAAGGGGGGGGTGTTAGAGTAATAGTCTCTCGTGGGTTATTTATTAAATCGTTATGATCTAATTACTAACTCACCTATTCACTCTAGTTGCTTAAGCTAACCTTAGGTTTTCCCTTTTAGGGTTTCGTGATTCCTTTTATAAGGATTCACCTATTTGTTTTTCAAAAAGGAGTTTTCACATCGCATTGTATCAGCTTGAAACATATTGTTAATATATTATTTTCTTGTGCATACGATGTCTCCTCTGGCTTTTTGGCCTCCATAGTTCTTCCTGTCTTCTGTACTTTGCTTCTTCCATGTGACAGGTTTGCATGCAGGTGTTCTTGGGAGAATAGGGTTTTTCATATTTTAACAAATTTTCCATAGAGAAAAACTTAATATAAAAAGAAAAAATCTAGCTCTAAAGAGAAATCACTCTTTGTTCCACTACCAATGAATGGATTAAGAATGTTTACAATGATTAGATAGCAATAATTATCTTGCACAATAATTTTGGAGCTTCTTTTAGACTTTCCACATATCCTCACTTCAGTTCAATCTTGCATGCACGTTTAAAATGGTCATGAAGATGGATTCTAACCATCATCCAACAAAAGACAACCTCTCTCCAAAATTGAAAAGACAATGTATGACCTTCCAATCACCTCCCAACCTCACAAGGATGGAAAACAAATTAAAAGATAAATAATAAAATTCTTGAAGCCTTCATGTTCCACTCCTAGTTTGTATCATAACAAGTTTACTAGTTTTGTCATAGTAAGTTCACTAATTTTGACAATATAAAGTTCATTGATTGTTAGTGAATTTGTCACAACAAATAGTGCATTCAACCCTTCTTGCAAGTGGTGATCTCATTAAGCTAAATTTTTGAACTCGTTTTATAGTCAACAACTTTGATTGAAGACTTATCAAAGACGCCCCATTCTGTCACTAATCATCCATAATCATTTTCATGTAACCTTTTCATTAGTACATTGTCAAATTTGTTAGATCTTAATTCCTAATTTAATGGAAGCTGAAGTAAACTGTAAAAACCAATCCATGAGAAGAATACTTATAAGTAATAAAAAATGTACATAATTTAAAAAATAAAATAAAAACACGCATCACATTATATAATGTTTATCTTAGAAAGATCTTTTGGAAAAGAACCAAGCCTTCAAAACTCTAAATCAATCATATTTATCACTACGCCAATATCACAAGCTCAAGCTTTCAAAAGATTTCACATCAATCAATAATTATAACTTATGGAGATGTTTGAACAACTCACCAATATCTACAAACTTACATGATAATAACTCCATCTCAAAAATTAAATATATAATCAAAACAAAAACCAAAAACCACAAGTGATACCTAACATTATGTTGAAAACCTTGGGCTAAATTAGCTATCAAAATCAAACACAAAATTCAATACATAAAGTCATGGTGAGCTAACTAATAGTTAAACATAAACTATATTTTCCAACTTGGGCCCTCCATTTCGATCTTATCTTCCTTTTTCGAAATATGTTCTATGATTTTCTCCTACTTCAAACTTTATTCCCTCTCTTTCTCCTCTTTCTATAATATGTTTAAAGTACAAACCTGTGTTACACTTTTCTAAATGAAAAGGTTAATAGCACCAAAACTATTCAACTTCAACGATACGAAAGTGACATTTGTAATTCGAATTTGAAGATGTCGTAAATTGATGAAATGTGTAAAATTGGATGAGGTTCATGTCTATTTTTGAAAAAAAATTGTACAAGAATTGATGTAGTTTTTTTAGTTCATTTTTAAATTGTTGAAAAATACTTAAAATCAGGGGGTCTAGTTCCCGCCAAAAAAAAATGCAAATAATCTTATTTTCTCTAATTTTAAAATATGTTTTAAATGACATGTATTGCCAGTGCAAATTAAAAAAAAGATTAGTTTCCGATGTATATTTTCTTTGTTATAACGATTCAAAGTCTAAGTTACCTGAAATCAACAAT
>MU224506.1:121609-136563 GCA_018584345.1 Thuja plicata
TCAACCATTTGATTGCAAATTATAGAATTAATAAGATATTGCAATACAATGTTCAAATTTGACTCCCATATCAAACCTCCAACTTGAATTTACCTTCAGATTACTATGAGTGATTCTTATATGGTAGCTACTATATTAGGAATGATCTAGTCAATTTCAAGGTGGTATAAAGTTTAATGTCTTATAAAATTTATAGTTCACCAGTGTGTGGGAAGAATCTTCTAGAATGTATGTGGCAATGATAGATCAATAAAATTTAATGTGGTTCATACCAAAAGCTACCCTAAGTCCAATTTGCCTAGAAATATACTCCTTTATTGTTGATAACTTTAAAAGTTACCACAAGTCTTAAATAATGAAACCAAAAGTGTATTATGTTGTTATGCCTAGTAATGATTTTAGGGATGAAGTGTGCCTTTACAATGATCTAAATCTCTTGAAACTCGAATAGGGAATTTTAAGCTCAAAGTAGACCATGTGATCCCAACTACTTGATAAAATGTGCAAGTGTGATTAATTACTGTGTTATTTTTTAGATTGATCGATGTCTAGAATGCTAATAAAAACCCACAAACAAAACAAGTAAAATAAAATATTTCTATGTGGTGCAATATTTCTCTTACACCTTAGTATGCTCTTACATTATATTTAATCTAAATTAGAAATGATCCAAGAGTATATTCAAGGACAAGGCTTGATTAAGGATATGGGCTAATTCAACATTCTAAACTCTAGAGTAAATTATATTAAAAATAAAACAGCTCCAGGGGAATCATGGTGACAATAATAGCATAATAAATGGTTATTGGTAGGAGAATATTGTGATGTCCCACCCCAGGTGGACACTTGCTAACACAAATTTAAGCCTTGTTTGGTTTTTTGGTAAATGTCTGTGATATATTGGCAATGTTTGATACAACAATTTAATGTAGAAAAAATAGATGTTGCAATAATAAATTTTTAACTCAAATTGAAATTGCATTGGGAATACATAGCTGAAAATTCCAGATTTTTATACCAACTTAAATACTCGCTATTTTCACAATATATCGACAACCCAGTTCATAAACTAACCCATGTTCTCTAAAACAATAATACCTAGAAAATCAAGGAGTTACAATTTATGAACTCACAGGTAAACGTGCCTTGAAACCCTCTGAAGATGGATGCAAGAATTAAGTATAAAGTTTGTAGCAGTCATAGAGAAGAGAAAATGGTCCTCGCGCCACTAAAAATAGAGTCTCCAATCAACTATTTAAAAACCCCTACTAGTTTTGGAGATAAATACTCTAAATTTGCACCAATATGATTCCCACGTGCCAATAAAGATGTCTCACACTGGAAATAAAGATATTCAATAATAATTGTTTTCAATAAATTCCAATTTGCAAATAAACCCTTGTAAAATCTTATATAAATCTCCACTTTTAAGCACAAATGTGACCTTTGAATAAAGCCACCAGTATTTGCACAATCAAAGAGAGGTTACATTCTCCAAGATTGAAAATTACAATGAAACCATAGGTTTTTTCCTCAGAGCCAAAGCTTCTTCAAGAAAGACAATTGTTGAATGATTCAAGAATAAATCCAATTCCTTTTCAAAAATATTTTATATAATATTTAATTTGTATTTGGCTTCATCTCATTAAATTTCACTTAAATTTCATTTTACTTTTCCCTCCATTGGTGTATAACAAGATAATATAAAGTATATTTTAACAATCACTTATATCTCCCTTTAAATTGGCACTTTACATTATTCCTCATATGCACTTTATAATTTGACTTTATAATCATTAAATAATCTATTTTAATAATAAAGTCAAATAACATTTAATGATGTACATTTTTGTTAGTTTTTTATTAAGTAAAACACGTTTTGCAGGGATCCTAAAACCTGAAACAGAGGTTTACGATAACAAAGTTTAAGCATCAAAATAGAGCGAGTTCAAAAGCTAGGACAGGCCAAGAAAGGCCAGAGCAAAAAGAAAGGCCCAATTTCTAAAAAGCAGAAATAAATAGTAACATCAAGTAAAGCCAGGGAACCTCAGGATAAGTCCACCATGATTTTGGCCGCCTCGGCCTCCTTCAACTCCATGTTGGCAGCCGAATCTTTGATTTCCTGGATCACCATCTCCAGGTCCTTGTCTTTAGTGCTCTTTGTCTTGAATCGGGTACGCTTGCCAGGCCCTTGATTAGTGTTCTGCACAGCCTCTGTTTCCTTGCTAGTTGTGTCCTTCCCAACCAGTTTCTCCTCTATCTTATCAATCTGGGCATTGGTCTTCTCTCTGGTTTTTTTACGAGTGTTATAGCTTTGATTTTCTATTTTCTTAAGGTTTGTTTCAACCCTAGTCATGCTTTCCTCTAGTTTTTGGACGTGGGTGCACATGTTACTTACATCCTCTGTTTCATTGTTCTTGTTCCCCATGTTAGTTCCATTTACCCTATTTTTGAGGTCTTCCACCTCATGATAGAGCCACTTGATCGTCCTATAGTTGTCAAGCATGCTATTTCTGGAATTGTTTATCAGGTCAATATCAAATTCCCTTGTGTTGTCACTCAGCACAACCAGAGAGGGATCAATAAGCTCATCTAACTTAATACGGCCGCCATCTTCTACTAGAACCTTGGGGTTTATGATCTCTCTAGTTATCCCCATTTTAGCTGTCCTTGTGTTGAAGTCTCTCCACCCTATGATATTTCCCTTTTCCGCCATGTAATAGCTAAAATCCTTTTCCTATTCCATCCCAACATCAATTTGATTCTACATAGGAGGGTTGTTGTCCTGAATAGGGGAAGTACTTTGAAACTTGTCCTCCAGGTTTGACCTATCAACACTCTCTTCCCTATCCTTATCCTTCTTTTTGGGGGGTTTCCCAAAATTAGGGAACTTTCTCTTTTTTCTTTTCCCACTAGTTGGATACTTCTCACTATCAGAATCCATGTCTTCCTCATTGTATTCCTCTTTAGAGGAAATAATCGTAGTGCTCTATTTTTTTAGGGTTACCATGATCTCTTTTTTAACTTTCACTTGAGTACCATTTTTCTTCTTTGAAGAGGAGCCCTGGATGGTCTTTTTATTCTCATAATCTTCATCATCCTCAAAATGCAAGCTCGTGCTATCCTCAATGTCTAAGGGGACATAGTCCGAGTCTGAAACCTTCATTTCCTCTTTCTGGTTCACCTCTTTACCAAAAATTTGGGCTTTAAAGTAATCATAGATGAGCAATAAGAGCCATTCGTGCAGTGCGGGGTTAGCTATGGCTTTTTCTCTATAGCCATTGATATTATGATTTATAGAAGAATACAGGTAAAAGGGGATAGAAATCAACATGCCATGGTGAAAATGATTCAAAAGCACGAAGTGGTGGGTGCAGATTCTATCAAAACTGGAGTCCAGGGTTATGTAGTAGACGATGGCACAAAGCACAAACTGCCACAAAAGTTTCAGCCCATCAGGCAAGTAATGAGTGCTGACTTTCGTGAGCTCTCCCTTTTCCTCCTTGTCTCTCACAAAGTCATTGATGGAAGCATCAAAAATATTTTGATCTTTGTAGAATTTTTTCCCAACTATGGGAATCCTCGTCACTGTCGAGATGACTTCTTCTATCACAGTGTACTTTTTGAACTCAATTTTGATGTTGCCTTCATCCCAGTTTTTGATAAAAAATTTAGTAACAGATGGCTTCCCACCATGGAGCCTTTCTATAAAGGTGGAAATGCCCCCATTTTTTAGGTACTTCCAAACCTTAGTCCTTCTTTTCCATTTTTTACCATCCTTCACGGGCTCCCTCCTGTGCCTTTCTCTGCCCATAGCTGAAAGTTTGATAAACAGGGGCAAGCTTCTGCAAAAATCTAATTTCTCAGAGTAGTTACAGAAATTCTTATTGTTGTGCCTTATGTCGTAAGTTACCTTTTTACTTTTGGACACCTAGAAAATATGTGGGATTTGATAGTAGTTATTTCCCTTACAGCCTATCATGTACTTTCCTTTTATGGCGATGCCATTTCCCATCTTAGCTTTCATGTTCATGATTACATTTAATTTTTCCCTCCTTCCCAAGGATTTGGTCATAATCGACTAAATCCAAGGCTTCACGTGGCATATCTCTGTCGCAATGTCAGTGTATCTGCTTGTCATTTCACACTGCCCTGTTGGCAAAACAATTAGCAACTTGGTTGCCTTCTTTGAACATGTGGGTTATGTACACCCTGTCAAAGGAATTTAAAAGTCCACATCTCTCCTCTATCATGTTAGCTATTGTCCACAAAGGTGGGTGGATATTGTTGAGGCAGTTGATGATGTTTTTTGAGTTGCCTTCTAACCATAGTTATTTGATTCCCAAATTGTGGGCTAACTTAGTAACTTGGAGGGCGGCATTAGCTTCCATGTAGTGGTTAGTTTGAACACCCAATGGGAATCTAATGGCAACAATTCCATAACCAAAGCTATTCCAAATAATTCCACCACTTCCCGCCCTTCCTGGGTTGCCTTTGGTAGCACCATCGAAGTTGGCTTTTGACCAGACTTCCGTGGGACTACACCAGGTGCAACTTTGTCTCTTACCCATGGAGTTCTTGGGGTTAGCAGCATCCCTTTTACCTGCAAAAGGGTTAGTATTCCCACACGAGAATTTTTTTTCCAGTAGAGCATGATGAAGTTTTTCAAAAATGATTTTGGGGTTGGCACTACAATCCCTGAAGATTTGGTTATTCTGCTCTTTCCATATGCCCCAACAAAGGTGAGGCAACACCCAGGACCATATTTTCTAGAAGGCAGTGTTTTTGAAGGGCCAGGTCCAATTAAAGAACAACTCCTTGACCGAGTAGGGGAAGCACCATTGCAGACCAAAAAGAGAAAGGATAAAGTGCCAAACAGAGATGGTAAAGGTGCAATGAATAAAGAGATGGTCCACTGATTCTTCTTGACAGTGGTATAAGGTACATCTATTAGTAATAGGGATGCCTCGTTTAGTTAGGTTTTCAATAGTGAGAATACAGTTTTGGAGCAAGAGCCAAAAAAAAACATTGGTTTTTGGAGTAAGGCTAGGAAGCCAAGTTTTCGCCCAGAAGGGTGAGGCTTCTTGGGTAACAAGGGAAAAATAAGCAGAGGCCACACTAAAGGATCCATTTGGGGAGCCTTCCCAGATCAGGGCATCTTGGTGCTGGGATAGAGAAGTAGAATTAAGGGTCTTGAGGAGAGGAGTTAAGTCCTAGGAGACAGAACCAAGATTCGCCCAAGAATTTGCATCTCTGTAATTGTTGACTCTGTCCCCATAAATCAAGGTACAAGATTCCTTCCACTGGTTGAAAGAGTCAATATCTTTCAGAGGTTTAGTGAAAATCCAATTGTCATTCCAGAAGCTGACACAATGACCATTACCAACTTTCCATCTCGCTTTAGATTTGGGCAGGTTTTTGGCCTTAATTAGGCCATTCCATATGTTGGATCCTTTTGGGATGTCTTTGTTCTTGAAGAAGGAGTGCAAAGAGTTGCTGGGTAGATGTTTCTCCTCAAAGTAATCACGCCATTCCCCAGTACCATGGAATATATGCCAAATTTGTTTTGCCTTGAGAGCCTTGTTGAAAGGCTTTATTCTTCTGATAACAAGACCCCTGTCCCTTTTGGGGAGACAAATTTTGTCCCAAGCAATCAGAGGGATGCGCTTATGCTCTTCCGCCCCTGACCAGAGAAATCTTCTTTCAATTTTTTCCAAAGCTTCCGCCACCTTAGCACGGATGGAGAAAAGACTAAGGGAATAGGTGGGGAGGTTTTAGAGAGTAGACTTGACCAGCTGTATCTTTCCTGCTTGACTTAGAATAATACCCTTCCATCTGACCAATTTTCTATTAAATCTGTCTATGAGTTTGTTCCATAATTCTTTTGGGGGCTTAGCTTTAAGAGGAAGGCCTAAGTAGGTGGAAGGGAGGGATCCTATCCCACACCCGACCTCAGGAGTGTTGATAAAGAATAAGGAACTCTTGTTCCAGTTGATGGATTGGCATGTGGCCCTTATGTAGGAATCCAGCAAGTTTTTAACAACTCTGGCCTCGTTCACCATAGCTTCCACTCCTAAGATAGTGTCATCAATGAATTTTTGGTGAGAAAAGATTGAGGCTCAAGAAGAAGGCCTAATGCCTTTGAGCTCCCCTACACCTTTGTGAGCATAAATTAGTCTACCTAGGCATTCCACCAAAATAATGAAGAGAATATGGGAAAGATAGTCCCCTTGTCTTAGGCCTCTCGAGGCACTGAAGAAGGTCGAGGGAGAGCCATTGACCAGGACCAAGAAGGAAGGCGAGTAAATGAGCTGATGGATGATGAGATAGAATTTGCTATTAAATCCATAAGCACCCAACACCTTCATTAGGAGGGACCAATCCACACGATCATAGGCTTTGGATAGGTCAAGATTTAGCAAGAAGTCTTCCCTATTCTTGGCTTCTAAGGAGTGAATCACCTCATGCACCACCATGATAGAGTCCAGGACTTTTCTACCAGGAACAAAACCTGACTGTTGTTGAGCAATAATGAAGGGGAGTAAATGAAGAATTCTTATAGTGATCACTTTGGAGATAATCTTATAGAAGGAGTTGCAAAGATTGATAGGTCTGAAAAGATCCATGGAATCCGCCCCCGAGACTTTCAAAATAAGCACTAAGAAGGTGGCATTAAGTTCTTTAAGAAGATTCCTGGAACCAAAGAATTCCTACACCGCTTTGACCAGATCAAACTTGACAATTTCCCAAAACTTGTGGAATAAAAACATGGGGAATCCGTCAGGGCCTAGGGCCTTATCCCCTGGAAGAGAATCCAAGGCCTTTTTAACTTCCTCCATGTTAGGAATAGCGCACAAGATTTTATTTTGAATTTCTGATATGATCGAAGGGATATTGCCCAAGAGCATCTCCTGGTCAAGATCATATAGGTTAGGGTCTATCGAGAGAAGGGATTTGAAGAAGTCCACTACCATTTTAGATATGCCTTTCTCTTCTTGCACCATTTGGTCTCCACTCCTAATAATGTTGATCCGGTTAGCTTCCCTATGTTTCATGGTAGATAAATGAAAGAAATGAGTGTTTTGATCCCCCTCTTTTAGCCAAGTTGATCTAGACCTTTGTTTCCAGTACAGTTCCTCCTTGCTAATCACATTGTGGTATTCTGAGAGAAAAGTTTTCTCAAGAATTAGGTTAGTCTCATCGTAGTCATCCCTCTAGATATCCTCTTGAATAGCTCCAAGGTCAAATATGGCCTTTACTTTGGAGGCAAAGATATCACCAAACTCCTTTTTGTTCTAGAGTTTGATGTTGGTTTTAACATTTCTGAGTTTTTTGGCTATTTTGAACATGGCAGAGCCTTTTATATCAATATTCCACCACTCTAGAATCTTGTTGTTGATATTAGGATGTGTAATCCACATTCTTTCAAATCTAAAGGGGAAGTTCCTTTGTTTTATAATCAGATCCATGGTGAGGGAAAGGGGGGAATGATCTGATCCAATTATCACCATAGCTGAAAGTTTGTTGTTATGGGATCTCAGCCAGTCAGTAATGACCAGAGCTCTATCTAGGTGGACTTGAATGCAGTCATGCCCAGTTCTCCGATTGCTCCAAGTGTAATTTCCCCCCTGAAGATCCAAGTCTAATAACCCAAGATCGTTCATTAAGTCCATTAGATCCTGCCTACTTTCTAGGTCTGGGAGGATACCTCCCTATTTCTCCCCAGCCTTTAGAGGAGTATTAAAATCCCCCATGATGATACATTTAGAAAGATCTAACATAGAAATAATTCCTCTGAGTTTATCCCAAAAACATTTTCGCCCGCATTTTGCGTTAGGAGCATAGATGTTCAAGATATGCCAACTATCTTTCGACTTAATATTAGTAAGGTTAAGGATCATAATATTACCTTCACCATAAAAAATGTCCGAAGTCTAGAGAGAAGCCTTCCACAGAGTCATCAGCTCTTCTAAGGCTCCTTCTGAGTTCGTAGCAGACCTATTCATGGACTTGCTAAACTTGATTCCTTCCAGTTTTTTCTTTGTCATCTTTGTTTCTTGGATTAGCATCACGTCTGGTCTATGGTCCTTGATCATGTTTCTAACAACATCTTTCTTGTGTGTCCCATTAAGTCTGCGTATGTTCCATGATATTAAATTCATTTATAACTTGAGGTTTAAGCTAACTGGATGGTCTGTTGAGTTCCATCCGCTATGTTCTTCTAGGCTTCTTCTTTCCGGACCTAGTTCAGAGATTTATGCCCTAGCGTTTTCTTATTACCTCCAAATGAACTTTGTTCTTACTTCTGGTTGTAACTAGGGAAACTAAGGAAGGATCTCTACTAATTTTTCTATTCTTGACCTTTTTCCATTCCCCCTCCTCTTCTTTTTTTTTTTCAAATATTCCTTCCATTCTTGTGAATCTTCCCGGAGTAGCCGAGATAATGAATGCTTCTAGTTCCGCATCATGGCTCTCAAAATTTGTGGGTTCTTGTGGAGCATCCTTCATAGGGTCCTGCATGGGCAAGAAGACTCCTATTTCCCATGATTCTTTAGGGGATTGAGATCCCACCATTGAAGGGGAAGGGGGATTCTCTATTTCGCACCCCTGATCAACAGAGGGATTCAAAGTGCTATCCACTAAGATAGGGTTCACCCCCATAAAGGGCATCAGGTCCAAACATTTGACCACTATAGAATGGGTCTTTAAAGGATCTTTTGTGGTAAGCGAGGCCAATTCAACTTCTCCCCCATGCATAGGGGGTTCCTTTTTCCTTCAAACCTGAGGGTCGATGTGAGAGTTCCCCTAGTTTGCAGCCTCATGATGTTGGTCCTTTATATTCCTTCCAGACTTTTGGGTTTTCTTAGCTTTTTCCTTAGCAAGAACAGGGCATCTCCTTGCCATATGGCCTGTCTTTTTGCAGTGGAAGCAAGAAAAAGGAACACTTTCATATTCTACTTTCTGGAGTCTTTTACCAAGATTTGAGTGGATTTCTATGACTTCTGGCATATCAATCCCTTCTTTGACTCTGATGCAAATTCTTGTGAAAGTGAGGCGCCTCCTATCCTCAGTCACTGGGTTGATCAAAAGGATTTCTCCAAAGGATTTAGCAATTCCAGCAAAGAAATCTTCATACCAGAACACCAGTGGGAGCTCAGGTAGCCTTACCCAGACCGGATCTTGGACAAAAAAAGAATCATTTAGGTCCAGATTAGGGGACCACTTCTGCAGGGCAAGAGTAGATTTATCGATAGCCCACACACCTGCACAAATTATCTTGGCATAGTCTTCTTGACATGAAAACTCAAAACATAAGAAGCCCCTAGCCATGGATTTTATTTCAACCTAACCCTTTAGAAACCATTTCCTCTTGGAAAGGATCTAACAGTATCAATGTTAGGCCTAGAGCCAGCAAATTTACCCACCAGTGTGAGAGACATTGAAGCAATATTGTGGTCTATGAGTTCATTCGGTAAAGAGATGGAATATTTACCTTTCTCCTTATCAGAGAGATCTTTTATTATCAAAAAAGGGGACTTGCCTGAGGATTTAATACCAAAAATGGTTGACCACGGGCGATGCCAGTCTAAGTCCGCTTTGTGGCCATGTAGAGCTTCTGACTGTTCTTCTTTAGACCCCACCTCATCTTTTCCTGGATCCTTCTGTCTTTCACATGGGGCCCCATCCTTGTTTGTTGTGTCTCCCTTTTCTAGGTCTGTCAGGGTTCCACCATCTCCTCCTTCCTCTGCAACTCCCGACGCCTACAAGGATAGTTTCTCGCCCGCTTTCAAATTTGGATTTTCTCCCGCTCCACTAGCTCCTGCTATGTTTGCCATTTTTGTTAGTTAATTATTAATAAAGTATTACTTTATTAATAATTAAAATGTCATAACTCCAAATATACTAATTATTTCTTGATTTTGTCAGAACCAGGAGGTCCACCACTACATTCACTATGCATCCAATTGGCTTACTAAAAATAGTAAGGCTCCCTCTCTATCTACCACTGACTTAATATGACTAGTAAAATCCTAAATACCTAATCAATAAAGATGTCAAGGGTCAAAACTGCAACTGAGGTCAATCCAAGTGCCCTACCAAATATAGAAATGAGCATATATGACCTACTATAAATAGTAAGTCTCCCAGATTAAGCCAAACGAAGAGCAAATTTGAATGTTTATGTACTCTGCAAGGGAAAGAGCCTCATGTTTTTGCAACTGGGACCCTCTAACCATGTGACTTAGCCTACGACGGCCAATAATAGGTTAATCCAATCATAAAACATATCATGCCAAAAAGGGGACATTACAAAAAAAAAATCACATTGTTGTGATTCAAAAATATGTTAATGTTTTCAAAGAGATTCAAAAAGAGGATGGTTCTAGGATTGTGTTGGTGCCCAAAAATGCTAAATTGGATTTCCTATGGACTTTCCAATCCAATGCTTGGAAACCCAAGTGATTTGGCCAACTAACAAGTCACAACCAAAGCAAGGTTGGAACTTTTGCAAATTTGGCTCTGCAAAACCAAGGTTGGTAGGCCTATACCTTGACTTATCCTTCAAGTTACAAGGCTTTTTATAGCAGATAAGAAACACTTCAAACTTTTCTCTCAAGTATGGCAAGGAACTTGAAAGAAATCTAACTGAAAGCAATATATCATGAACTGTAAACTGAAATACTTTAAGTAATTGAAAGAATGTTTAGTAAATGTGTATGTAATTTGAAATGAATAGATAGATAAGATATCTTAAAACTATAACAAATGAACTGAATAACTATAATCCAAATAATGACTAGACCAGTGCCTTATTCTACCATGGGAAATAGAGTCAAGATCATTCCAATCTTATGTTCAACCTCAGAGACAGTTTTACAAGGAAACTTATCACTTCAAAGGTGTTATGGAATGTGCATGCAGCCTAAAACAAATTCAAAGATATTTCAAAAGGGTAATACTTCTCAAATGACAGACCAATTGACTAAGGCCTCAATCAACAGAATTTAACCATGCAAAATGAGAAAACTAATTGAAAATATAGACTATGAATCAAATAAGGAAGCATGCACATCAAACTATCACTTTGAAGAAGTTCTATTCGTTTATCCGAGGGACTAATTGTAAAATGATAATGAAACTATTACACATGTGAAAGAAAAAAGACTTATCTTTATTAATTTTGAAAAAATAGTACATCCAAGTCCACGTTATATTTGTTGATTAAAAGCTATCCAAATATGTGAAATTGTATTATATTGTCTTTTCTCTCTTTACATTTTACATTATGTATATATATGTGTTTGAGTGGCTTTCACACCTTTTTAGGGTGAAAAGACACAACTCTTATTACAAATTATTTTGAAAAAACAATAAAATAACTAAAAATAACTACCTAACTTTCGGATTTGGCTTTGGTCAAAAATTGAAAACACCTCGTGAAAATATAATATTTCTGCTAGAGATAGGAAATTTGATTTCTCGAACTGGGTCATTTTTAGATTTTAAAAATTTGACCATCTTTATCCTCTGTCAAAATCATATTTGTAGCATGTCTAAATTCCAGTATTTTTTGAAGGCTTTGATTAGTTAGTTCTATTTATTTGTGTCATAAAGCTTCCTTCCTTTGATCTTTTTTAGTATGGAGAAACATGCTTCTTGATAATGGATTGGGACTTCTAAATTATCAAAATTTAGGGTACCACTAGATTGAACCCATTTAAGATGTCTAATTGGATTTTGTTTCTCATTTTCATGGGCTATATTTAAATCCCCCACTAATTTCTCTGGCAATTCTAGCAATTGCACCCAAACAAGGTGCAATGGTCACGCCAATAGAAAGATATGTTTGCACAATATATTTGGGAGGAAACATAGTGTGAAACTAAAAAACCACATTTATTATTATCTTATCTCTAATAGGAATTTTTCATGTACCAACAAAGTTATGCTAGGGTAGTGGGATAAGTAAAAAATTCAAAATGTATTCAAAATGTCAAAAGAAATAACAAGTTCAAATCCTCAATATCCATATCCAAACACATGGCTTATGTAGTTTGCACTATTCTATCCATACCATGTGTGAAGTAATAGTTCCCAACTCTAAGAATAATTTCATAACAAATCCCTGAAATTACAAAACTCATGAACATAGCTCGACGATTTTAATGGAATGTTAGCTTGAATCTCCAGTTCTTGATGCTCAATGCAAAAATGATCCAGCCAAAAAACTTCATCAGGCCTCAAGATCCCATAAATATAATACAATATGAATTTGATAAAAATAAGTAGGAATCTAGTTACTGAGGACATGCATGGATTAAACAAGATCGAGGGTATTATCAAAAAGCGCAGCTATTGAGTGATTGTGATGTAGAGCAGCACGACTCCTTCAATGGTGATCAAACAAATTTTCCCCCAATTCGAAGCCCTACCAACTAGCAAACCAAACCAAAAGAGCTTACTGATGTGGTGAAGCTTGTGTGGGTAGAGGCATCATAGAGAATAAAGGAAAAAGTGCCTTTGAAAACCTTGAGGACTGAAATCGTCAGGTAAGGACTCCTATCATGCCAAAGATTTAAGCATATAAAGCATGATTTAAGCGTATAAAGTTTGAATTAAGTATTTAAATTTTGATTTAACTTTTCTCTACATAATACTACAAAGTGAATTTTTGCAAATAAAATATATTAAAAATAAAGAAAAATTCTTAATTTTGCTTCATTCCCCATTCTACTTGTTTTATGTATAAATCCAAAAATTACCTTTTTAAATATCATGAACAAATTGCAATGATTAATGTTGAATGGAAAATAGGAAAAATTAATTCATGAAATAACTATTTTAATTTAAAAAAATTGTAAAGTTTGACCATATTTCTAAAATTTGACATAATTTCATAAAGTTTAATAGACTTGTTACTCAATATGAGTTTGCAGGTTGTCATTAGTATTCAAGTATTCAATTGCCAGTCAATAACAGAGTCAAAAGATAGACTAGTCGGTATTGATCATCGAGCAGCACAGTTAACTGAGTGCAGAGCTAATCGAGTGCAAAGCTAACCGAGTGCAGTGATCACCGAGCAACATACTTACCAAGCAGCATTATACACTGAGCACCAAGATACACCGAGAGACAATATTTTACCAAGTAAACCAGTGGTTACATAAAAGTTTGTAATGGCACATCAATCTAGGTAACAACTTTTTTCCGAGCTAGATAACAGTTTACAATGATCGAGGAGGACATTAATTACGCATGCACTCATTAATTGTTTGTATCTCCTATGTATAGATGATCAAGGTAAATTTTCTACACTGTTGATGTTAGGTTTTCTAAGACATTGTATAACCCTAATTAGGTCAAGAGGTTTGATATATGTAAGGATAAGATGTCATTTTGTAATGTATGATAATCAAATTATGATCAAGTAGCCACCACACTAAGGACATCAGAAGATCAGACAAGGATTTTAGAACAAGGATTTTGATTGAAGCATTCAATTTTCAGAATAGAGACACGGCTACCTAGCAGTACAAAAGGTATTATTAGTCACAGCAAGGTGATAATTTTATTGTACTTAAAGGATCTGTTATCCACAATATTCAGATTCTATTTCTTCATATCACACATTTTGTTACCCTCTAACAATTGTAATAGATCCCTAAATATCCTAACAGAGTAGACTTAACCTTCTTTCCCTAAATATCTTAACAAAGTGCACACATACTTTGTGTTTCAAAATCCTCACACAAGGTAGATCTAATCGATCTTATTGTTACTCCTAATAGGGTAAGGTCACCATAAGTGATAAATCTTTGTAATCTAACATATTACTTTATTACTGCAGTAGTTAAGCTTTGTGGGTCTCATCCCCACCGGAGTTTTTACCTTCTAACAAGGGTTTTCTACGATACCAAAATACATGTTTTATGTGCATTCAAGTTTCATGAATGTTTTATTATTTTGTTACATGCATTTACATTTCAGCAAGGATATTACATGCATGGTCAAAGAAATCTACACAGCCGGTTACTACAGTTTATGATTACAAAGATTTGTTTAAAGATTTTTTAAGGGTACAGATTTACCCCTCCCCTCTTAGTACACACCTTTCTCTTATTCCAACAATTGGTATCAGAGCTAGTTCTCATATTTAGAAGGTTTAATCAGTGAAGAGAAAAGATCTTACAATGGAAAGGTATACACTTGATAAAACTATTGAGAATCAGAAGTTGCAGTTGCATATCTACATTGAACAATACAAAGAAGCCAAGGAGAAACTTAAGGAGCTGTTGGTTAAGAGAAAAGACATGGAATCTCGTTGTCATGCGATTGATTATCAAGAAGAAGAGATTCATGACCCATTTGATACATTTGGATTTGAATTTGGTAGCATATATGATGCATATGAAGGAATCATTTCAAAGATATCTGAAAGCAATCAACGACTTACTAAACAAGTGAAAGAATTATAGATCAGCCAAGATACACAAATTTTTAGAATGGTTGAAATCTTGAACGATACAAAGAAAGATGAATAAGAAAAAGACATGGTTGTTAAGGACATGAGATAATTGACTGAAAAACTACAAGAGAAAGAGTCTAAGATATTGAATCTTACACAACATTACTTTGAAGTCACCAATCAGATGGTTGCTATGCGTCAAGAGGCCAACCAAGTGAATATTGAACTTGCTAGAAAACTGGAAGATATTGGTAAGAGAATGAAAAACTGAGAAATGAAGTGAAGATTCTACAACAACATAATGAGGTGATTAAGAGATCTGAAGATGTAACCACCTGAATTTGGTCTGTCGCAACTATGGACCCTATTTGCCCTAAGTGTGATCATACCCTCGATTTATGTCCAAACGACCCTGTTACTGCTTGACATATTTCTTTTAATCAATTTAATGTCCTAGGTGATTTTTATCACTGATTTATATTAACTA
>MU224506.1:136663-150151 GCA_018584345.1 Thuja plicata
AGGGCTAAATATGTTATTTATTACACTCTTTCTAGTTAGAAGGCAATAGGCTGATATTAGTGGTTTTTGAATGTTTTATCTAACCATTTATACTAATGCAATGACCTATTGAGTGTTTGTGTTGATCTAACAGGTACCCAAATACACACACACAGAAGAAAGTACCAAGAGGATGGATGAAATTTTGAACAATCAAAGGAGACTGAACAACAATACCCTTAAAGCGTATACCGAGCAAGGAGAATCATCAAATCAAGATAAACAGAGGATTGTCTACACAAATCCAAAGCCTGACAAACCCTCATGCCATCACTGAAAACTAGGCCACACATCAAACGTTTGCAGGAGAAAAGCAAAAGGTATTTCTAGAAACTCTACTAAATTCAATGGTAGTTACTATAATTATAACAAGCATGGACATCAAGCACATGAATGCAGATCTAAGTTGAAAAACCCACAGAAGAAACCCTACATGGAAAAATATTTTTGTACTTGCAACATGCATGGTCATACATCACAAGCATGCATGACTAACACGAAGAAAATCTGGAAACCAAAAGGACAAGAAAATGCATATCAACCGAGAAGACAAGGTAATGCTTATGCTTGGGATTATAATATGTGGGCTAGTTGTGCAGCATGTGGTAAGTATGGACATATTGCAGCTAACTGTATAAGACAATGAAAAACTAAATCTAGAAATTGGTCAAACTCTAGAATGGCATGCTCACACTGTCAGAAGGTTAGTCACTTAAGTAAAGATTGCAAAACCTAGTGACAAATACAGATACTAATGTAAATGGACACACAATCGAGGAAATTATGAGGAAAAGAAATCTAATGTGGAGGAGAACAACAAATGACAATGCTGGGCCAAGCACAATAGTCAGTGACACCTCATCCAATGGATTAGGTGATTCCACCACCTCCACCTAAGCAATATAAGTAAGGTATGGAACTATGTTTTGTAAAGCTATATATTACATTAGTTCCTTGTATTCATTGCACAAATGTCAAATTAGCATGAATTAAGATGCACTATGGTATTATATTTTGATATATTTGAACTAGTTGAGTTGGTTGATCTGTACCGAGTAAGAATTCTAGTCGGTGAACACGTGAAGAGACAACCGAGTTGCTGAGTCAACCGAGCATTGTTGTACTCACTGAGATGAGGTATCCTTAATATCAAATGAGTGATTTGTTTGTCTACCAAGTGGTTGGTAATGAGCATTTATTGCATTGACTAAAAGCATTTTGTATAAATTTTAGGGAAGTGAACTCATTTGTTCACATAGCGATCAAAAAGAAGAGTAGAGTGATTGAGAGAGAATTCACAGTGAAGCATTTTGAAGCACTTCACAGAGATCCAAAGCACTTTCTGCATAGTTTAAGGCTATATCTAGTAAGTGTTTGTACTTACCGAGTTGTCTTTGATTTCCGTTGGAAGCTCTAATTTGAAAAACAATAGCGTCTTCTTCGCAAACCATGAAGGCAAAGATGAACAAGAGAAATAAGGTAAATCTGATTAAGAATACTACATGCACAGAACCAAATTACAAGTTTCATCCAGAGGTTGTTGCTCAACCAAATGACAAAGGCGCGTTCTTTGCGATAACACCTAAGGTTCTATTGGTTCACGATGTAAGGGCATACATACACTGTAAGATCAATGAAATAGGCGATTTTGAGCTAATATCGACATATTAGACACTTTGCACAAATGGGAAACTGAAAGACGATCACAAGCACCTAGAAGTGAAAGGGTTAACCAATGCCCTACATTTCCCGAAGGAATTCAAAATAGAATGGATACGCATTGTATTGAGTCGAGCACATGACAACAAGTTATGGCTATATGAACCAAATACGATTAGCAAAGATGTTATACATGCACTAGAACTAGGTATCTAACATCAGACAAATCAAAAGCCCTAAGGTACCCGCCTAGAATAGAAATTGAGAAGTTAACAGGAGCCGAGTGGGATGGTAGAGGTTGAAGGATCAACACCATCGGTGATCCTGAATTAAGATTTGGTGCATATGTTATTGCATACAAGATCTTCCAATCGAGAAGACCTAACAACGTCGCATGTGGAGCTGTCGACATTGCGCATAAAATTGTGAAGAAGGGTTTGCAACTTGACCTAGCCGAGTTGTTGCAGAGGCAACTGGAAGAAAACATGAAGACAATCAGGTCAACAAGATTGAATACATGTAATTTTTGTTCACTACTGATGTGTACATTTTTCTATCTACAAAACTTCTTTCCCTCTGTCGGTAAAGTAAAATGGAAGACAAATCGACCAACCACATTGAAAATCGGTGAATTCATTGCAAGTCTAGGAACAAATTTTGAACCTATAATGAATGATAAATTTTTGAAGTTTAAAGAGAGAATGGAAAAAAGGAGAAGAATACCAATTCATTTGGTAGAAAAGTATAAAGATGATGTATGCTTTATGGTGGACACCGACACAACACTCATCAAAGCAGTACAACTGAGGATAGCATGGCTACCTCCTATGGATTATGAGATTGACATAGACTTAGCTTCTGAGGCTATAAAGAAACTACTAAATGAACCCGTTGAAAAATATTCCATGAGATTTGGCACATATGATGAAGCTAAGACAAGAATACAGATTGGACTACAAGTTGAGAAAATGGGTAGAAAGAAGACCAAGATTGTCAAGACATTGAGAAGGGAGTTTTCTATAACTGATGAAGAACTAGACAAATCTATGGATGACACCGAGGAGAAGCCTACAATCATTGAAGGAGAAGATCAAGATGTAGAGTCCACTGAGTCAGATAAACCCACACATGAAATACAAGAAGAGGAACCTAAGGCCAAAAAGGGAAAAGGCACAAAGGCTGAGAGTCCACCAAGTACACAAAGAATATCAGTGACAACACATTCACCACCTTTGAAGAAAGGAGTTGCAAAAATTACTAGACCCTCACCAAAATACACTTATCAAATGAGGAATTATAAGGCTACTACCGAGTCCCCAACACCGAAAAAAAGGAAAAGGTATGTGAGAAATAAAGATGATAAGGATGATTCTGATGATAACATTGATCAATTCAAGGTTTTACAGAACAAAGTGCCATAGGCTACTGATGAAGTAGCAGAAGAAATAAGGTCAACTGGAAGGTTAGGAAATCCAAAGATACATACTTATGAAAATCTGACTACCAAGAATTGGTATAAACTGGAAGAAGCTATCATAGGTATGATGATTACTTTCAAAAAGGTCTCTATAGAATTTTCTACATACATTCTGCAAGAGCTATATGAAAAAATATCAGCCAGATGGACTTATGCACTTAATACAGAGAAACAAATGAGAGAGGCAGTGCTCACTATACTTAAGGCCAATTGCACAGTTGAACAAATTCATGACATCATGCAATAGTATGCAAAACAATTTCCTAGAAATCAAGAGCACTCAATATACTTCAAGGGAATTTAAAAGAAGTTGATGAAGAGAGCACCATGATTTGGAAAAATCTATTGTGTCCAACTGAGAAAACATAGGACATTGCATCTACAGTCGATATCGAGGGACATCGGTCGATCACTGAAACAAAAAATATTGAAGATGCAACTGCTGATAATATCTTGGATGGTATTCCTGAGCTTTTGACTAATCTAGGTCATGAAGAGATCATAATAGAAGATATAACCAAAGTTGATCCTGATGACAAAGCAAAGGAAGATGAAATGATAACCGGAGCTACTGAGACCGAGACCATAAATGAAAAAGATGAAACTGAGGTCACCCAAGTAATGGTACTAGGTAATCTGCCTATACTGGTATAATCTATTGATATTGAAATTGAAGCATCAAAGGTTACACCCGAGCAAGTAACAAATACACATGAAGACAAGGGTGATGCAATTGGTAAGAAAATTGAGCATGGTGATGCACCGAAACAAACCACTGATACAATAGATAAGGGTGAAGGTAATATAGAGACAATGGTAGATACTTCTACCACTGACACCAGGTTAGTTACCAAGCCCCCTACACAATTCATCACTTCTATCGAGCCACCAAAGTTAGATACCGAGCACAAGGCTCAATTATCTTTAATACTATCTCCTACATCAAGTGTACAAGGGAAGAAGAAGAAAAAGAAGAAAGGGAGAAAGGATATAGTCACACTAGATGAAATCATAGACATCCATGAATGTGACCTGAGGACACTTGATCCTGAATCACTTAAGAAATATGGTGAACTATGCACCCAAAAAGTATCTCAAGACAAGCTGAGATTAGAACATAAGAATGCACAGGTGCTATAAGTAGCAAAGGTGATCTTACAACAAGTTGTTCCCGATGTGAGCATCAATGAATATACCCCCATCATTGATCAACTTGCACTGCTCATCGAGGACATAAATGGATCAGATATTGATGTCAGGCAGAAGATAGAAGAAAGAGTAGAAAAGAATATTTAGTACAAGATTACTGAAAAGATCATCCAAGTAGTGGCATTTCTTAAGGTAACACTCTCAGAATTTGTAACAACACTAGAAATTGTTATTACTGAAGCACTTACAATTCTACAGAAGTTATGCACATTAGATCACTTCACTATCGAGATTAGTGAAAAGATGAAGAAATTAGATGATGATCTAAAAGATATTGAAAATAGTCTTATAACCGATCAACATGCATTTCAAATGCATTATTCCAAGGTTTTACAAACACAACAGTTGAGACTTAACTTGAAGAAGGAAAAGAACAAGATAAGAGATCCGGTAACCGAGCTACACGTTATGTTACTATCACATTTAGAATTGATGCAGAAGCATGTGACACAGACAAAGAATTTGATTACCACCCCAGACCTATCTGTCATAGAGAGCATATATGATATGCATGCTCAATTGAACTTGGACCAGTTGACCGTCGAGCACCTAAAAGAGGAATGGGAGAAACTCGTGGAAAATATCCAGAAGACCCGTCCCAACCTTTTTTACAAGTTGTAAGTTATTTATTTTTGTCATTAATTTCAAAAAAGGGAGAAACATATGTATATATATTTATGCATATCGAGAGCATGTACAAAGGGGGAGTCACTATGTATAGAGTCACTGTGTATACTACTTCTACATATACAAGTTTTTGATACTAATGCCAAAGGGGGAGAATGTTACTCAATATGAGTTTGCAAGTTGTCATTAGTATTCAAGTATTCAATTGCCAGTCAGTAATAGAGTCAAAAGACAGACTAGTCGATATTGATCACTGAGTAGTAGAGTTAACTGAGTGTAGAGTTAATAGAGTACAGAGCTAACCGAGTACAGTGATCACTAAGAAACAGACTTACCAAGAAGAAGTATAAATCAAGCACCGAGATACACCAAGCCAGTATTTTACCAAGTAAACCAGCAGTTACATAAAAGTTTGTATTGGCACATCAATCTAGGTAACAAATTTTTGCTGAGATGGATAATAGTTTATAATGATCAAGGAGGAAATTAATTACACATGCACTCATTAATTTTTTGTATCTTCTAAGTATAGATGATCAAGGAAAATTGTGTACATCATTGATCTTAGGTTTTCTAAGACATTATAAAACCCTAATTAGGTCAAGAGGTTTGATATATGTAAGGATAAGATGTCATTTTGTAATGTATGATGATCTAATTATGATCAAGTAGTCGCCACACTAAGGACATCAAAAGATCAGACAAGGGTTTTAGAACAAGGATTTTGATTGAAGCATTCAATTTTTAGAACAGAGACAAGGCTACCTAGCACTACAAAAGGTATTATCAGTCAAAACAAGGTAATAATTTTATTGTACTTAAAGGATCTATTATCTACAATATTCAGATTGCATTTCTTCAAATCACACATTCTGTTACTCTCTAACAATTGTAATAGATCCTTAAATCTCCTAACAGAGTAGACTTAACCGTCTTTCCCTAAATCTCTTAACAGAGTGCACACATACTTTGTGTTGCAAAATCCTCACGCGAGGTAGATCTAATCGATCTTATTGTTACTCCTAACAGGATAAGGTAACCAGAAGTGATCAATCTTTGTAAGCTCTAACAAGCTACTTTATTACTGCAGTAGTGAAGCTTTGTGGGTCTCATCCCCACCGTAGTTTTTACCTTCTAACATGGGTTTTCTGCGATACCAAAATACATGTGTTATGTGTATTCAAGTTTCATGAATGTTTTATTGTTTTGTTACATGCATTTAAATTTCAGCGAGGATATTACATGTATGGTAAAAGCAATCTACACAGTCGGTTACTACAGTTTATGATTACAAAGATTTGTTTGAAAAGTATTTAAGGGTACTGATTCACCCCTCCCCTCTCAGTACGCACCTTTCTATTATTCCAACAAGACTTTGTAGAATTAGATATCCATTTTAAAACAATCAAACTATTATTAAATTAAAAACTAACATTCTATTTCTTTCTTTTTTTTAACATGAATAATTTTAATTTCTAAAACTATATTAACATGCTTTTTACATTTAAAATATTTTATATAAGGAAGGCTTCTATTTTAAATATTTTTTATAAATTCAAAGAAGAAATACATCTTTACTTTTGAATTTTTGGGTCCCCCTAATTTTAAATAATTATATAATAAAATAATAATAAAATCAACAAAATATATTGAAAACATAGATTTCATTATATAATCAAAGCAAATTTTAATTTTTAAAATTCTTAAAAATTTTATTATCTACTTTTAAAAATAATTAAGTTATAATATGATTTTAAAATATATTAATGGATAAAATCTAAATTAAACAACTTTGCTAAGGGAAAAAAATAACTTTTATTAGATATTTTTTAGTTTTGCATGTACATAATTTTATTTGTATCCAATTAACAATGCCACAAAGATGCATCCCATTTAATAATTAAATGTTAATCATGATACAATTATATAATTTAAAACAAATTTCTATTCTATTTTTTCTTTATTTAATACAAAAATTAATATATAAATCAATAAAATATTCTTCATTTTTTTTCTTTTTTAAATTGTTATAAACATCATATGTTTTCTCAGAGTGTATGGTTGTAGATTGAAATAAATGTAGAGTGAAATTTGTAAAAGGGCAACAAATATATATTATCACTAAAAACTTATTGTGATACAATTATATAATTTAAAAGAAAATTTATATTCTATGTTTTCCTTATTTAATATAAAAATCACTATATAAATCAATAAAATATTCTCTAAATTTTTTCTTTTTTTAAACTGTTATAAACATGAGATGTTTTTAGAGAGTGCATGGCTATATATTGAAATGAATTTAGAATAAAAATTGTAAAAGGGCAACAAAGATATATTATCACTAAAAAATTATTAAACATTCATTGAAAATAAAGATAAACATGTCAAATATAACAATACAAATTATATTCCCCCTCTCTGTCACCTATTTGCACTAAGAATTCCCCTCAGATGGAGACCAACAGTGATATAGGGAACCAACCACTACAAGAACAGAAATCAGAAACAATGACCTGTGAGTAAGAAGTCAAAATAATCACTGAATACTTAGCTGATACAGTAGCAGATGAATCAATGAATCTTTTCATTGATGAAATATGTGACAAAGAAGAAATATTACTACAGAAAAAATTACTGATAGAAAACATTATTGAGCTACAAAAGGAGGAAACTCCCGAAAAATCTCCAATTAAACACCAACAAGAAAAAGAAAGTATCCCAATCTCTATTCCTTTGGAAATGGAAATCCTGCACAAGGAAATTCCAAAGGATTCAGAGGATTTAATAGAGATGTTTGGGGAAGATATTATAGACCAAATAGATTGTCCTATTTTTATGGAGGAAATACAGATAGTCCCTGATCAAAAGGATTTAGATACTACCCAAAATGTTCTCATAAATATCCCTGATGTCAGCAAAGAGGCTATTACTGGTCTATTCAGGATAACCAATGAAGATAGACAGCTCGACATTTCTATTAATAGGGGTGGTTTAAGCACCCCCAATATCAATAAACTCAAAAAAAAGAGGGGAAGGAAGTCCTCTATTGAATTAAGAAACCTAGCTGGCAAAGCCAGTAACCAACAAAAAATTGTTGACATCCTAAACTCAGGGAAGGGGAAGTGCCTTCTCCAGAATCAATGAAAGTTACTACTTGGAATGTTAGGGGCTTAAATGCCCCTAACAAACAAAGATTAGTTAAAAGATACTTAAAAAACTTCGAATCAGAAATTATACTGCTTCAGGAAACTAAGTTAAGTAATGAAGAAAGCATTAAGCTTAGCAATAAATTAGGAATATGGAAATCTGAATTTGTTGTGTCCAAGGGAGCCTCTGGCAGCTTAGCCATCTTGTGGGATCCTAGGAAAGTCTTAGCCACTATCACAATTAAGAATAGTAACTAGATGGTAGCAGAAACTAGTAGTCTCAAGTCTAATTTAAAATTTATGTTGATCAACATTTATGGGCCTATTCCAAATGAGGAAAAAAGGAAGGTCTGGCAGGAAATTCAAACATTTCTTCAATCAAACCAATATGTTACACATATCTTAGGTGGAGATTTTAACACTATCTTAGACACAAAAGATAAATTTGGAGGATCACAATTTATCTCACAATCGCAGAAAGATTTCTACCAATGGGTGACAGCAAACCATTTAATCAGTATTAACACTAATAATGGAAATTTCACATGGAATAATAGAAGATCTGGCTTCAGCCACATAGCAGAAAATTTGGATAGATTTTTGATTAGCGAAAATTCTGATTCCTTCAACCAACTAGTTAGTGCAAAAATTCTCCCAGAGGCAGGTTCGAATCATTTCCCAATCAGACTCACTATTATAGAAAACTGTAAACCTTATAGGAATCCCTTCAAATTTGAGTTTATGTGGTTTCAAAATCTAGAATTCATAGATCTCCTGGAACAATGGTGGAACCAGATCTCGATTAAAGGATCTAAAATGTACAGTCTAGTGACAAAATTAAAAATTATTAAGAATAAAGCCCTGGAATGGAATAAGAGTAATTTCAATAATATTTTCACCGAAAAAATTAACATTGAACAAGAATTAGAAGATCTTAATAGTGAAGTAATAGAAAAAGGCATGAATGAATGTAGTTATCTAAGAGAAAAAGAACTTATGTCCAAATACAACAGAAGAAATCTTCTGGAAACAAAAATCAAGGGAAACTTGGTTGAAGGAGGGTGACTGTAACACGAAATTATTTCACAACTCAACAAATTTTAAAAGAAGTATCAATAGAATTTCGAAGATTAAGAATGGTGAGGGTCACTTTGTCGAACACCTGAAACAAATATCAACGGCACTAATGCAATTTTATCAAACCCTACTCAATAATAATGATGTTGTCAGCCCAGAAGCCCAAAACAAAATGTTAAAGGCGATCCCCAAATTGTTATCAAAAATAGATAATAAAATGATTAATGAGAAATTAACTTTGGAAGAGGTTAAGACAGTGGTTTTCCAAATGCATCCAAATAAAGCACCTGGACCAGATGGATTCTAGGCTGGTTTTTTCCAAAAATGCTAGCATTTTGTGGGTCATGAAGTCTGGCAAGCAGTTGAAGAAACCAGAAACTCGGGTTCTTTATTATCTGAAATCAATAACACTTTCTTTACTCTAATACCTAAGAAAAATGAATGTACGGAACCAGGGGATTTTAGACCCATTTCACTGTGCAACACTATCTATAAAATTCTATCTAAATGCTTGGCAAATAGACTCAAAACACTTCTCCCCATTATCATCTCTGAAGAACAGACAGGCTTTGTAGCCAATCGTTCTATTTTAGATGGTATTATTATAGCCCAAGAATTAGTACATACAGCCCAAGCTACCAAAACCCCAAGTATTCTTATTAAAATTGATATACATAAAGCTTATGACAAAGTGGACTGGAGTTTTCTTTGCAAGTGCCTAGAGGCTTTTGGCTTCTCCAAACAATGGACGAACCTTATCTATAACTGTATCTCCACTCCCAAAATTTCAATTCTGGTTAATGGCACTCCAGAAGGCTTTTTTAATATATCTAGAGGTATTAGACAAGGAGACCCACTGTCTCATTTCCTCTTTATGATCATGGCAGAAGCCCTAGGTAGAACTATTAGTAAGAAACAATTGGAAGGTAGTATTATAGGTTTAAAGGCATCGAATAATATCCCAAATATCACTCATCAACAATTCGCTGATGACACCATTCTCCTAGGTTCAGCTATTGTATCCGAAGCTAAGGCTTTTCAAGATATACTCAATCTTTATATGAAAGCGTCAGGGCAACAGGTGAATCCACAAAAGTCAGAAATCTTTTTTCTTAACACCACTCCAATTGTAGAAAAGGAAATTTGTAATTTATTTGGTTACACTCCCGGGAGGTTTCCATGCAAATATCTAGGTATAGAATTAGACAAAGGTCTCCGGTCCTCCAAACTTTGGCAACAAGTGCTCGCTAAAATCCAAAACAAATGAAGTACATGGAAAGGAAAATGGCTTACTAAAGCTGGAAAAATTAACATGATTAGATCAGTTCTATCAGCCATCCCCACTTATCAAATGTCTATTCTTCCCCTTCCGGTTAACAGTAAGAATAGTTTAGATAAAATGTTCAGAGATTTCTACTGGCAAGGCACATTTGAAGAGAAAAAACCAGCCTTAATTAAATGGGAAACCCTTTGCAAACCAATCTCTAGAGGAGGTTTGGGTATTAAAAACCTTCAATGGAAAAACAAAGCCTTGGGGGCTAAGTTGATTTGGAGATTATATAAAGAATAAAACAGTAAATGGGCCTCAATTTTATTGAATAAGTACATTCCAGACGTGGAACCTATTAACATATTCAGAGCCCAATCCCATGTTAAAGGGTCAAGAATGAGGAACTTCATTAAGGATTCTAGAGGGATCATAAGCAAATTTCTCACTTGGGATGTAGGTAATGGGGAGAATGCTTTATTTTGGGATGATTCCTGGGCAGGCCTAACTCCCCTTATTTCGTTAGGATTTTCACATAACTTTATAGAAGAATGTAACAATATGATTGGTCTGTATCTTTCAAACTATCTAAGTTCGGAAGTGGATCTTCCTTCAAAATTCATAGGTAACGCAACTTTATCGAGCCTAGAAGGCCAGAAACTTCTAAAAATTATTAAGGATAGAGAAACGTTTCTCAAGTATAGACCTGACAAGTTGATTTGGGCAAGGTCGAACAGTAGTGAATATAGAGTTAAAGAAGGCTATAAGACTATATTAACTGAACAGAACATGGATAATTTAGATATGCCTTTGAACCTTTGCTGGAACAAAGCATGCCTTCCTAAGGCTAGAATGTTTCTTTGGGCAGCCATGCAAAAGAAAATTCTTACAGTTGATAGAATTACTAAGCTGGATTTTGAGGGGCCATCCAGGCGCCCTCTCTGTGAGAAGCATTCAAAAGATGTCGATCACCTTCTTCTTAATTGTTCATTCACACATAATTGCTAGAACTAGTTAAAGCAATGTCTAGACTGGAAATCCACATTTCAAGTAGATCTCCTGAGTACACTTAAAGCCTAGCCTACGCTCTACAAAGATAATCTTTACAGAGATATTTGGATTGTAGCTCCCTCCATTTTAGTTCAAGAAGTCTGGAAAGAATGGAACAGAAGGATCTTTACTGGCAAGAAATTAGAATGGAGATCCATCACCAATAAAATAGAAGTCTCAGTCATCGAGATCATCAATAGCTCCCTCAAAGACCAAGCTTTCTATGAGGAATCATTCAAAAGCTGGGACAACAGAATCAATCTAAAGTGGCCTAATCTCAGGGTGCCACCTCTTTATGGGAAAGGAGGGAACAAATCTAAAGTTGATCGATCTAAATGTAAATGGTACCCTCTAGATGTGGGATGGTACAAACTAAATTTTGATGGGACATCTAGGGGAAACCCAGGAATTGTAGGTATTAGGGGAATTATTAGAAACTAGAAAGGAGAAGTTATAGCTAGTTTCTCCCGACCCATTGCTCCCACCACCAATAATATGGCAGAGTGCAAAGTGGCATTGGCAGGCCTAAATCTGTGTAAGGATCTCAATATCTCCAAACTTATTATTGAAGGTGACTCACAGGTCATCATCAATGCTATTCGAACTAAGAAGACACCGAACTAGACTCTAAACGTAAAATTAGAAGAAATAAATACAATTCTGGAAGGTATTCACAATTATGAAATTAAATACACCTACAGAGAAGGCAATACTGAGGCTGATATATTAGCAAATCAAGGTGTCGATGGACTGGTAACATTGAATAAATTGTCACGGTAACTCAAGGATAACCCTAGTCAATGAATGTCTTATTAAGTAATAATATTATAGATGGTTCATTAACTCAATACATCTCATCACATAGAATTATGATCTTAATATTAGCTACTCAAACATGTTCCCCAACTTTCCTCCCACCCTTAGACCTTTTGGGATACAGGTCACTTGAAATCCCCCAATCATAATAATAAATAAGTACTTGAGTTCTTGTCTTCTATCCAATGAAACACTGATACTTATCATGTTTCAGAGTAACGTTTTCCAGTTCAAACTTTAAGCGGATTGGCTAGCCTTACTAGGGAACAACAGTGCCAACTTAAGAGGATTCGGGTTACATTATAACAAAGTACTTTTAGTATGATAAGAGATATAGATATTAATATAGTTAATTATAACTTCATCATCTCCCTTTCAATTTTTAGCATTTCATTGCACTTTGTTCCCCCATCTTCATTTCTCCCCACGTCCTAGCACTTCTTTAACATCCCCCCTCATCGGTTTATAACCCAGCATAGCTAATCACTCCACCTGTCACATCATTTCAATTAAGCATCCCACATTAGTAGTCTTCTGAAGGAAGAATCCTCGTCGGTTCTGGAATGTGCTTAACGGGTTCTACAAGATTAATAGACTATAATCACAATCATTAAAAAGCAAGCAAAACTGAGTAGAAACGTGACTACTAAAACTGAAAGTTAATTACCAAAAATTTTTGACAGTAGCATATTTTCAGGAAGATATAAATTTATCTTAAACATATATCTACTGGTACATTTTTAATATAACTATACCAATAGATATATGTTTACATAAACAGAGTGTTCTTTAGCAAGCATATATAGAAGCTCTGTTTATTAGATGACAAGAATAGAGTTGTACAAATATAACCCTCAATACAAGAGGGGTTTGCATTGAAGCTCTGTTCATCTTTATAGGATTATCAAAGGAGATTAGACTTAGTCAAAAGATACGGCTACCCTCGTTCTCTCTGTTGGTTTTATTTGGAATCAAGATTTAAATAGATGTACCTTTATCTGATAATTTTTGACAGCAACATATACCCAAAAATTTATTAATTTATATATAAACATATACACTCTGGTATATTTTATATACAATTATTCCCATAGCATTAATTTTACTAGTTTTTCATC
>MU224506.1:169465-187434 GCA_018584345.1 Thuja plicata
GAGTTTTGAGAGGAGCTAGTGGCTGCGGCTTGGGAAACAAGGAGATTGCTTGGTGGGCTTGCGAGCACAAGTTTAGATCTTCCTTGGGTGTTCCTACCAGTGTGTGGATCTGGGCTAGCTAGGATTTTGTTTGGATCTTGTGAGATCTTATGGAGTTTCTATTGTAATTGCATTGTATTTGGCCGTAACCCGGAAGGCCTTATAGCCGGGCATGTTGGATGAAAATATAATGATTCTATTATGAGTATTTGCATTGTGTGGATATAAATCTCTATGTTGTTATTTATATTCCATTGTGTGGTTATTGGTTGGGGGCTAGGACATCTCCATTGGGGATCTCCTGCCTTGCGTGCCTTTTTGGAGGAGCTGTCCAACTTGGCCCACCCATCCTCCTTGGATATGGAGCCTTCTCTCCCCATGCGTACCATGTCCACCACCTCTTCAAAAAAAAAGAGAAATTTGTTTGCATTAAACTTTAGTAAGGTTCCCCTTTTTGTGGGCCCCAAACTCAAGTTTTCAACCAATGAACTTTACCTCCTCTTTAGCATTCAAAATTTTTATTTGCAGCCTTGTCCCCCCCTTGTCACATCACCTCATCCACTTGGCACGTGGGCCATTGAAAGGGAGAGAGTGATAGGATGGAGAGTAGGCTTGGTATAGGGTAGGGTGGTAGGGTAGGCTAGTTAGGATTTGGTTAATAGATTTTCATTAGTAATTAATTGTATGGTTAGTTTGTTTAGTTAATTTTAATAATGATTAATGTAATGTGCTTTCATGTATTTTTTTTAAAAGGTAGAATTTAAATAAAGTTGTATTAGTGGGCTATGTTAATATGTAGGATTAAATGTTTTTAAGAATAGTTAGGAAATGTGATATATATTATTCTTTGTAATTAAATTAGTTATTATTTATTTAAATAATGTGTTATAATAAATGTAATTTAAGATTTCTTTCTAAAAGAAAAGAAGTGAGTTAGAATTTAATTATTGTTCTTATCAATTAATTGTAAAATTATGTTAGTTCTTTAAGAAATTTAAATGTATCTTTTTGTAATATAATTAGATAAGAATATTGTGTTGTGAGAACTTTATTTTAAATGTGTTAGAAAATCTAATGTGGATAGAATAATGAAATTTGGGTTTTGTTTAAGGATTATAATGATATCAGATGGGGTTAATTAATTTGATTGCAAATGTTAAAGGTTGATAGTTTATTGAAAAGGTTTTTATTTAGTCAACTTGGTGGTGATATAGGATCATGTTAAAAGATGCGTTGGATGTCGTAAATAACTTAATGATGATAGTGTAATATGCATTAGTTCTAAATGGATCATGTTATAATTAGGATTAAGGATTTAAGTATTGCTAGATAAACTTATAATGTATTTTAGTACAACCATGTGAATCATCTAGTAAAATGAAGTAAGTGTAAGAATATCAAATCAACCTATCTTAACTTATGTTCTTAACAAATGATTTATGATCATGATGCCACACTTGTTTAAACATAAAAATAGAGTTTAATCAACCTGACCCAAGTGTTCATGTAGCACTAAATTGTAGGGTATCTAACCCATGTAACGAGTTGGAATATCGACTCTACATTTGCTTTTGTTGTGACCCAAACTCATTCTATGTCTAGACCTTGCAACTCAAAAACTAACTTCACCATTTCATCACCTTTGCGCAACATATTCAGTACTAGTTGTGTCATCATAGTTGTTTGTACTAATTTTAAAAAAAATTGTCTGTATATTTTTGCCCTACTTTTGGACATTACATTTTGGTATTAGAGCCATGTTTCAACACTAGGAACGTAAACCCATTACATTTCAACTCATTTAAACTTAAATTATTATGTAGGATGCTTGTCATCACACAAGTTGGCCGACGAGGAAGGGATCGTAGAGATGCACATGTTGGGGCAGAATAGGAGGATGGATCAACTCCACCACCTTAGAACCCTAACCAGGATATCCTGGACATCCTCCAGAATCTAATTTGGGTGATTCAACAGAGATTACCACCCATAGTTCAGTAGAAGATTCTAGAAAGGGAAGAACGGATCCCAAAAGGTGATAGAGAAATTAACAAAGAGAGGAGTAGGAGTCCCCCACCCAGGCATGTTGAGGGTCATGGTGATCATGAGGGTGAGTCAGTTCATCAGATAAAAGTACCACCCGAGCCTGAGATACGTGTCAGAGAGAAACCCCCTAGAGATGTTGGAGATGAGATCTGAGAGTTATTGCGACTTCAGCAACTCTTGTTTTTGGGATCCACTGAGGGGTCAGTAGCAGAGGCCTGGTTACAGAGTTTATAGTGATTCTTTGGATTGCGCCCTTATGGGAGTAATCTAAAGGCACGAATTGCAGTCCATCTTCTATGGGAGAAAGTCTCCACTTCATGGGAGCAAGAGGAGTCCATAGGTGGAGTGAGTATTGACACACTCACTTGGGAGTCTTTTGTGGCCCGTTTCTGAGAGAGATACCTCTCCGAGCATTTCAGATAGAGACAGATAAAGGATTTTTATGATCTCCAATAGAGAGGTCTTATAGTGACCCAGTATGAGAGTCAGTTTCTAGAGCTCCTTCCACATGTTGATTACATGAAGGATGAGAAATTATGTATCCATTATTTCATTAAGGGACTTAATATGCATCTTTAGGGTATAGTACACCTAGCCTTTCCTACCACATTCAGAGAGACAGTTGAGATGACACTTGTAGCCGAGGATATCCGTACTAGAAAGGAGTCTTGGGATCGGTCTCAGCACCGAAACACCTCTTCCCAGCAGTTAGGATAGCAGAGACCCCCTTGGAAGGGGAATCAAAATCATTCAGAAGGATCCTTTAAGGGTCAAAAGTATCAGTATCAGAGATCTCAGTAGGATTCTAGACAGAGGCCTTCACAAGGTTATCAGGGCTCTACACCCAAACACTGGCAGTCTTAGCGTCCTAAACAAGATCAGAGGACACAGACCCCTCAGGCACAGCCAACTAGGACTCGGCAGTCCTCTAGGGGTGGTTACAGTGGTTCCAATAAGACCAGAGGACCACAACAGTCTAGAACACAGGGAGTATAGATTCAAACCAGAGGGTCATGTTACACTTGCAGTGGCATGGGTCATATAGCGAGAGAGTGCCCACAGGGACAGTCAGTCGATGGTCAGAGAGGGGCTACCTTGGAGCCTACAATTGGAGACATGGGTAGATCCCGTAGAGTTTTTGCAGCGGTTGATAACTTTCAGGACGAGCATTAGGCTATAGTTATTGAGGCCCCAGGTATAACACGAGGTAGTATGGTTACTATTTTATTTGATTCTAGAGCTACTGACTCCTTTTTATCTTCATATGTAGTGGAGTATTGCGGGCTAGTGGCACTTAGACAAGATGTCAGTTGGGAGGTAGAGTTAGCCCCAGGAGCCAGTGTGTTAGTTAGTACCATGGTCCAAAATTGTTAGATTCATATTGGGGACATGTCCATGATGTCGGATCTACAAATTACCCCTCTAGGTTCATATGATGTTGTCCTTGGCATGGATTGGATTTATGCCCACAGTGCCAAGATGGATTGTCGCTAGACGAGGATAGAGTGTGTGGATGAGAATGGTATCCCTAGGGTGATTTCCAGAGTGTAGATACTCGTATCTCTTTGTATGATTTCCACTATGCAGCTTAGGCGATGCATGCGAAAGGGATGTCAGCTATTTTCTATCACCATTAGTGACAAAGAGGAGGATTCAGAGAGGGAGCCATCCCTTGATGATTTTCTATCCTACAGGAGTTTGCAGATGTATTTCCTTTAGAGCTCCCTGGTTTGCCTCCACCTAGAGAAGTAGATTTTCACATAGACCTTGTTCTAGGAGTCGAGCCAGTATCGAGAGAACCTTATAGGATGACTACCCATGAGCTTAGTGAGCTCAAGATTTAGCTAGAGGAGCTCTTGGAGAAAGGGCATATTTGACCTAGTGTGTCACCTTGGGGTGCAACGGTGATTTTCGTAAAGAAGGATGGATCACTTAGGTTGTGCATTGATTATCGGTAGTTGAACAAAGTAACTATTAAGAACCAATACCCACTTCCTAGGATCGATGATCTCTTTGATCAGTTATAGGGTGCTCGAGTATTCTCAAAGATAGATCTGGAGTCAGGTTATCATCAGTTGAGAATTGTGGAGAGTGATATCCACAAGACTGCATTTCGTATGAGGTATGGTCACTATGAGTTCACCGTGGTACCATTTGGCCTCACGAATGCTCCAACGGTATTCATGAGCCTCATGAATGGAGTATTCTGTACCTTCTTGGATAAGTTTGTGGTCGTGTTCCTAGATGATATTTTGATTTATTCTCGTGATGAGAAGGAGAATGAGGAGCACCTAAGGTAGGTTTTGCAGAGGTTGAGAGAGAACCAGTTGTCTGGTAGCTTGTCAAAGTGTACATTTTTCTGACCTAAGATACATTATTTGGGTCATGTTATATCCAAAAATGGGTTCTCAGTAGATCCATCAAAGATCTGAGCCATTATGGATTGGCCAGCACCCACTAGTGTCACTGAGGTGAGGAGATTTATGGGGTTAGCAGGATATTATAGATACTTCATTGCGGGATTTTCCATATTGGCACACCCCATCACCTCCCTTCTGAGAAAGGGAAAGCAGTATGAGTGGACAGAGAAGTGTGAGAGATCTTTTCAGGAGCTCAAGAGAGCCCTCACAAGTGCACCAATACTTACAGTGCCAAACCCTTCAGCAGAATTTGTGGTGTGCACAGATGCATCATTGGATGGTATAGGGGCAGTCCTTATTCAGGATGGACAACCTATCTCCTACGAGTCTCAAAAGTTGAAGACTCATGAGCTTAATTACCCTACTCGCAACCTAGAGCTTGCTGCAGTGGTTCATGCTTTAGTGAGGTGGAGACACTTCCATCTAGGTCATAGATTTGAGCTTCATTCTGACCATCAAAGCTTGCAGTATTTCTTTACTCAGCCAAACCTTAATGCGAGATAGAGAAGGTGGATGGAGTTCCTTTGTGAGTATGATTTTGATGTTCATTACATCAAAGGGAAGGAGAATGTGGTTGTAGATGCCTTGAGTAGGAGACGTCACGAGCTTTTATCTGTGACTACTTGTACCGATTTGAGAGAGTGTATCTTATGTCATTTGCCAAAGGATTCCTTTTATGTAGAGGTTTGTTAGTTGGTGCATTCTCAAATACCCTTAGAGGGGAATTATTCAGAGTATTCCTTGGAGTCTGATGGACTATTACATCATAGAGGGCATATCTATGTACTCTCTAGTGGGGATTTGTGTGAGTTCATTGTACTTGAGGCACACATAGCACCTTATCCAGTGCACCCCGGTGTTAAGAAGTTACATGCATATTTGAGACACTTGTACCATTGGTCAGGCATGAGACTGAAGATTGCTAGTATTGTTGCGAGATGCCTAGAGTGCCAGAGGGCTTCTACAACCACATGAGATTGTTGAGTGGAAGTTGGATACTATATCTATGGATTTTATTGTAGGTCTTCCCATGTCTTCTCGCCGCCATGATGCCATCTTGGTGACAGACGACACATTGACCAAGGTTTCCCACTTCTCACTCATGCGTACTAAATTCATAGCATGAGACGTAGCTCAGGTGTTTTTGTAGGATATTGTCAGACTTCATGGCATTCCCTATAAGATCATCTTTGATAGAGACTCATTGTTCACATAAGCCTTTTGGAGAGAGTTACAGACAACATTGGGCACTAGGCTCAATTTTAGTACATTGTATCACCCTCAGACAAATGGTCAGACCAAGAGGGTTAATCAGGTATTGGAGGATATGGTGCGCATGTATGTGATGGGCCATCAGGTCAAGTGGGAGGAATACCTACATCTGGTCAAGTTTTCCTATAATAATGGGCACCATTCATCTATAGGTATGCCACCTTATCAGGCCTTGTATGGTAGACCTTGTAGGACACCCTTGAGTTGGGACAGGATCGAGGATAGAGTATCTTTTGGTCCTTAGTTAGTTAGAGAGATGGAATAGCAGGTGGTTTTGATTTGACAACGTCTTAGAGAGGCGCAGGATAGATAAAAGAAATATGCAGGTGCAAAGAGGATTGATAAAGAGTATAAGGTCAAAGATAGAGTCTTCTTGAGAGTGCGACCGCACAAGAGTTTGATCTGATTCAGAAAGGGCTCTAAGTTGGCACCTCAGTTCGTTGGACCATTTGAGATCTTAGAGAGGATAGAACTAGTTGCATATCATCTAGCTTTGCCACCTAACCTGTCATGCATCCACAATATGTTCCATTTTTTTTGTACTTCAAGGATATATTTATGATGAGAATCACGTGATAGATTGGGATGCCTTGCAGGTGGATTCGGATGGATAGTTAGCACTGGAGCCCATTCGTATTATAGCCCGACGGACCCTTTTACTATGAGGCAAAGATCCAGACCAGGTTAGGGTCCAGTGGGATTGCTATGATGAGATCACAACTTCATGGGAGGACGCAACACAAATGAGATCTCAGTACCCATATATTTTTTATGAACTCCAGGAGGAAGTTCATGCCTAGTGGGAGAGGATGTAAGGCCTCACCCTGACCCATCATAGCTCAGTTGATACACTTATTTTGATATATTATGATTCAATATTTTGGGACATTATATTTGATGGACTAGACATTATTAGTATTATTTATGTCATGTGATGATTACTTCAGTATATTTTATTGATGATGTTTATGATATTTTGGGTATACGCGTGCATTATGATAATCATTGCAATATTTTAAATTCAAATGGAAAAATATGTTATGTTATTTTGATTATGCAATCAGTTATGGTTATCAGGTGCAGAAATGGAAAAAGGTTATTAAATGGAAATGTAGAATGTTCAGTCAATTGATTATGCAATTTGATTTATATATATGCATGTGATTTTATTGAGCTGTTGATTTTTAATTTAGTGTGCAGGAAAATTACCATGGAAATTATTAGAGAATCAGTAACCAACCATATGTGCAAACTGTAAAGCCAAGGTTGAATCTAATGAAGAGATTCAAACCTCATTGTTAAGTGATTTAATTCATGACCGTAAATTGTATGTATATATTAGGTGTTTTCACTGTATAATTAGTGACATGTCAATATTGTATTATGTTATTTTACAGTGTCACTTGACACTTGTTATGTGTTTATGTAATGACATATCTACTAAGGTTGGCAATGTAACCTAATTAGATTATTTAAATTTAAATTTTTCTCTAGTCACTTCTAGAAGCCAAAAAGCGGTCCTAAGGACCAATTTTAGCAAAATCCAAGTACCTTAGTGATAGGGGTATGGGTTATGAACATTTATAGCACTTCTAGAACCCCCTAGTGGCCTTGGTAACCCTCTTAATAACTCATTTCTCACATATTATGAAAATGGAGTGAGTCTTGACCTTTTACCCAAACCCACACTCCTTTCCAATCTTGCATTTATGATAGGGGACAAAGAAAAACCAAATGACTTAAGGGTCAATTTTGAATTTAATGTTGGTGTGTGGGTAAGATTTGGAGGCCTTTTTAGAGGCCTTTTGTAAAGTTAGAAGGTGTTCACACACTCTCTACTTTTAGAGACATTAGGGTTTTTGGATTGAAGGAAGGAAAAAAGGGATTGGGCTCTTCTCAAGCATTATTTTACCATAACACTTATGAAGGTTGGTCTCCACATTGCCATGAAATTTTTTTTATTTTTGTTGAAAATAGATTTGTATGTATTTTATTCTCTTGCATATGTGATCAATGTATTTTGTGTTGTTGTGATGTAAATGAATGAGATTTTGGGTTTGATTTCATATTTATTGTATTTATCTTTGTTTGAATGAGAAAGTTTTGTGAAGGGTGTAATGACATTACTCACCCTTTGATAGGGAAGAAGTGTCCAAGTATGGGGGAAGGGGTTAGTTGGACTCCATGAATGTGTAGAGTCTCTTCTCATGAAGAGAAGAGGGAAAAAAATGCAAGGTGTATGGGCCCTTGCATGCCAATGTTATTGATCTTGATTTGGGGGAGATAAGGAGGAGAATGTATGTAAAAATGTATGTGGATTCTAGCCTTAGAAAGACATGGTTATTGTATGTATTCATTTGGAAATCTCCTACATGGAATTCCACCTTCACCCCTTATAATGGGTCCAAGATGAATCCTATTGTGCAAGCCTAGGATGGGTGTTTATTGTTGTATTTTTTTGTGTGAATGGTGTAGATGTCACCCATTGGTTACCAGTTTTCCTAGCTTGAGGGTGGTCTCCTTGAGATCTAGGATAGGAGATAAGCTCTTCATGGTTAGTTTTATATTTTATTTTATAGATGTTGGATGGACCTTGTGATGGAGCCATTTTGGATTTGGAGCATGGAATGTGTTCTTGATGTCTTTGTATTGGAGACTTCTCCATTGTAGTATTACCTATTGTATTGTGCTTCCATGTTGAAGATAGATTTTGAGATGGAATGGATCAAATGTTGTAGACTAAAATATTGTAAATGGAAATTTAGTTATTTGTGAAAATGAGTAAGTTATGTGTAAAAGTTTTATTGGATTGAAAATCATATCTTGTCTTCAAATGTATTGATTGCATAACTTCAAATTGAATACTCTCTATTTCTTTCCTTGAAATCTTGGTTTATAAACAATGTGATCAAAATATTATACCTTAAATTCAATATTGCATCCTTAAATTTTATTTGAGAAAATCATGATAGGAATGAATTATTAACCAAATTTTAATACCAAGTAATAACTACCTTTTATCAACACTTATATAAACAATCCACTTAATAGGAGGCATAAACAATAATTCATGATACATACATTTTACTCTAAGAATGAAATACATTGTTAAGGAGAAAGAGCAAATAAAAAATATAACTTTCTAGTTATGAGAGAGCCAAAATAGCTTTCTATTAGTATTCTAACCCCATACTTAATAAGTGAGTAAAATAGAATATTTCCTATTTTACTCACTTACTAAGTATGGGGTTAGAATACTAAACCCCCCTAATAACTCTTGTTAGTGTGAACCATATTATTAAAATTTATAATACTAACATACATCATTATGTATTTAAAAACTTAATGCAGTGAAGGGACACCTCGTGGGCCCCACACCCATTTCACTCTTACCTTTATTGGGTGTAGGAAGTGACATGCCTTTGTTTCAATAAAAAAATAAGGAAGAGAAATCAACACTCAATCCTTCCTTGCGTGCCTCTTTGGAAGCGCTGTCCAACTTGGCCCACCCATCCTCTTTGGATATGGAGCCTTCTCTGCCCATGTGTACCATGTCCACCACCTCTTCAAAAAAAAAAAGAGAAATTTGTTTGCATTGCACTTTAGTAAGGCTCCTTTTAGTGGGCCCCAAACTCAAGTTTTCAACCAATGAACTTTACCTCCTCTTTAGCATTCAAAATTTTCATTTGCAGCCTTGTCCCCCCTTGTCACATCACCTCATCCACTTGGCACGCAAGCCATGGGAAGGGAGAGAGTGATGGGATGGGGAGTAGGCTGGGTATAGGGTAGGATAGTAGGGTAGACTAGTTAGGATTTGGTTAATAGATTTTCATTAGTAATTAATTGTATAGTTAGTTTGCTTAGTTAATTTTATTAATGATTAATGTAATGTGCTTTCATGTGTTTTTTTTTAAAGGGTAGAATTTAAATAAAGTTGTATTAGTGGGCTATGTTAATATGTAAGATTAAGTGGTTTTAAGAATAGTTAGGTAATGTGATATATATTATTCTTTGTAATTAAAATAGTTATTATTTATTTAAATAATGTGTGTTAGTAAATGTAGTTTAAGATTTCTTTCTAAAAGAAAAGAAGTGAATTAGAATTTAATTATTGTTGTTATCAATTAATTGTAAAATCATGTTAGTTTTTTAAGAAATTTAAATGCATCTTTTCGTAATATAATTGGATAAGATTATTGTGTTGTGAGAACTTTGTTTTAAATGTGTTAGAAAATCTAATGTTGATAGAATAATGAAATTTTGATTTTGTTTAAGGATTATAATGATATCGGATGGGGTTAATTAATTTGATTGCAAATATTAAAGGTTGATAGGTTATTGAAAAAGTTTTTATTTAGTCAACTTGGTAGTGATGTAGGATAATGTTAAAAGATACGTTGGATGTCGTAAATAACTTAATGATGATAGTGTAATATGTATTAGTTCTAAATGGATCATGTTATAATTAGGATTAAGGATTTAAGTATTGCAAGATCAATCTATATTGAAGTTTAGTACAACCATGTGAATCATCTAGTAAAATGAAGTAAGTGTAAGAGTATCAAATCAACCTATCTAAACTTATGTTCTTAACAAATAATTTACGATCATGATGCCACACTTGATAAAGCATAAAACTAGAGTTTAATCAACCTGACCCAAGTGTTCCTGTAGCACTAAACCGTAGGGTCTCTAGCCTGTGTAACGAGTTAGAATACCGACTCTGCATCCGCTTTTGTTGAGACCCAAACTCAGTCTATGTCTAGACCTTGCAACTCAAAAACTAACTTCACCATGTCATCACCTTTGCACAATGTATTCAGTACTAGTTGTGTCATCATAGTTGTTTGTACTATTTTTTTTTTTAAATGTCTGTGTGTTTTTTCCCTAGTTTTGGGCATGACATTGTCATAGAGATAATACTCACACAATTGCAAATCAATAAGTTTTAATTCCAATAATTGATCCCTCTTTAGCATAACATCAAGCCCTTTCTGACTCATGTGTCCAATCCTTTGATGCCACAACTCTGAGTTGTTGTCCACAATGGACATAACACCTTCCATTTCACCGTTGTGTTCTACAATATACAAACTACCAATCCTATCTCCTTTTGCAATCACCAAGGATCCCTTGATTACTTTCCAAATGTCAGGATTGAAGAAAGTATGGCAGCCTTGAGTGTGAAGTTGAGAAACAAAAATCAAATTTCTCTTAAATATAAGGACATGACAAACATCCTTTAAGAACAATGTGTCCCCACCTTGTAATGATAAGAGAATGTCACCTTTTCCAATGATTTCACAATTTTTTTTTATCACCCAAGAACACACTTCCAAATTGACCTTTTTGGTAATTTGTGAAAGCCTTCGTACAAGAAGAGGCTTGAAATGAAGCATTAGAATCAAGCACCCGCGAAGTTGAAGTGTGTCTCTTGTTGAAAGTATTAAAATATCATCATCTTTGTCGCAAGCGATATTAGCTTTGTTGTCTCTAACTTTATCTTGTGCCCTTTTGTAAGAGCGACAATTCTTCTTTGTGTGACTAGGTTTGCAATAAAACCAACAATCCCCATTTCTACCTTTAGAACTTGATCTTCTTCCAAATTTGGACCTTCTTTTGTTGTTGAAATTTCTACCTCTCTCATGGCTTCTTCCTCTATTTTCAGTGCTTACTACCGTTAAGGCCTTGTTGGTTGAAGGCTCGCCATTTTTCCTTCTCATGTCTTCGCTAAGAAGAGTAGTTGAAACTTCATCAAAAGCTAACTTTTTTGAGCTTGATGTCGTAGTGCTAATAGCTGTTACAACCCCATCCCAGTTGCTTGGTAGAGAGCATAATAAGATAAAAACTTGGATCTCATCATCTTGTGTCATGCCAACCGAATTTTCTTGGTTGATCAAGGTATTAAATTCATTAAGGTGGTTTCGCATGGTTCCACCTTCCCTCATCTTGAATTTATACAACTTCTTCATGATGGAAACTTTATTTGCAGTTGAGGCCATTGCATATGTGGATGCTAGCTTGTCTCATACCGCCTTCGTTGTTGTTGAATTTGTGACATTAAAAAAAACATTATCGGATAGCGAAAGGAAAATTGTTGCCCTTGCCTTCTTGTCCAAGGTCTCCCAATCTTCATTTGACATTGTTCCTAATTTCTTCATTTTCCCCTCTAAAGCAAGTGCAAGATCTTTCTTAATTTTAATGATTCTATTTGTACCCTCCATAGATTGAAATTCTTGCCTGAGAATTTTTGCACCTTCAACTCTTCCATGGTTTCAAAATTTTAACCATCGAAAACACCAACAACAAATCTACCTTGCTCTGATACCAATTGTGAAGATCGAAAGAAGAAAGAAAATAAAAATAAATGAAATCAAAATACACAATCTGAAGACAACACACAATATATCATGGTTCGGTAATTTTCCTACATCCACACATCAGGAGGGGAATCCTTTATTAACTAGATCTCAGTTTGAATACATACAATAGCTTATTCAGCTAACCAGAAAAACCATATTAAACAACAGAAGGAACAACTCTTATAAAGAGCTTTACAAAGAATGTGAAAGGTCGAGATAAAGGGCGAGAAGGGAAAGGAATTTTGTTGGGCTTCACTCCCCAACGGTTAGATGCTCAATTTTGGTCCCCTAACATCTAGACCTTTTATTCGGTCGTTGGGACTAGTTAGATGCTTCATTTTGGTTTTCTTTCAATGGTTGTAGGATGGTTTAACAATATAGGCAGCCATATCTCTTGTACTTCTTTCTTATTATTAATATATAAACTTCGGCTTCAGCCCCTTATTCATAAAAAAAATCATTCGAAAGAAAATGAAACTTGTCTTGCAGGTAAGAAAAAATGGCACAAAGTTATCAATAAATGCAGAAACTATATGCGTGACAACATAGACAAATATATTATAGATGTCTTTGTTAGAGGATGCTTCTTATGCAAAAGTTTGTCACCCGAGCCAAATAATTCAATGAAAAGTAATAATGGATAGAATGCATGACAATAAGATTGCCATTTAAAAAAATATCACACCATTATATGGGATTTAGCTGTTTGGGAATCCTTCATTCCATTGCAACATTCCTTATCAAAAACAACATTAATATAGTAATCCATATTTATGAGGAGTCATTCTCCCTGTTAAAAACAAATTACAATTCATTTTTAAACTATTTCACATATTATGATCTATAAACTAATAAACATTCATCCTATTCAATTTCATATGATGAATATTATTACCAAGAAACCATTATGCCACAGAAAGATTAAATTAAATGAGAGAGATGCTATGGTAGAAGCACCAAGTACACAATGTGTGGCTGAAACACCGAACTTAGTAAAGATTCCACACAAATTATACTGGTTTCTCAATAATGAAAAATACATGTATAAAAATGTTTTGTATAAATTTTCATTGACACTGGTATTCCAAACCGTAACAAAAAGTGGTAGTCCACATCAACAAATAAGGACATGGCTATCCTCCATGTAAAATGCATCGTTGACCAAATTTTAAAAAATGGAAAACACAATAGATTTTCGCAAATTTTTGAGCATTTGTTCTTCATGATCTACATATTTTGTAGAGAAAAACCACAAAAAAACCAGTGTATTTTCACGAATCTGGAAAAAAAAAGTTTGACCTTTGTTTTATCTTTGGTGCATTTTACATGGAGATTAGCCGCCGCCAACAAATAAGTGTAACCATAATAAAATCCATAAGCAACAAATAGTCAAAGTCGTCATACAAGAACACAATAGACCTTCTTGGAATGTGATTACTGTAGATTTGTATAAAATGACGCATTGGAAAGGTTGCAGATAGAACAAATGCAAATGTCAGGGTGTAATAGTTGTGTTTCTTCAAAAGGAGCACCTAAATTTCCTGCTTCTAAGATCTCCTCATAGCTGGAGCGGACGTCGCTATATGATGGACACTCCTGATAAAATGTTGCTCTGTCCCAACCACTCCCATGTTGCAAAATAAACATTTTCTCTCCTCCCACTCTTCCTTCATTTTCATGAGCACAATGGTATGAAGTTTTTAGACAGGTACTATGGTTTGAAGTACCCTAACATATAAAATGCAAAATATGAAAGCACGGATTTGAACATAGGATCTACTCTTACCATATCTTCCCACTATTTACCCTAGCATTAAATCAGCAACACACAATGATTCGCAGCCACAGTTAACGCCACCATAGCAAAATAAAGGCCAAACCCACGCAAGTAGAAATAGGTTGGAAGTCATGGAAGAAAAGGCATTGAAGAAGCCAAGTGAATGCATAAATAAGCTGTCAAGAACAATAAGATAATTGTCCCAAAAGAGATAATAAGAAAAAGGAAACCCACTGGTATTAAATCCCATAAACAAAAATATATTAAAGTAAAAAGTATAAGATCATCACAGAGGCTCAGACCATACCTCTACTGCACATGAAATCGAAAAACCCCAAATCCAATCTTCTGAATTGCTAGAGGAAAAAAAATACAATTCTCTCTTGATTCCCCTCTCTCCTCCGTTCAAGATTCAAAACCAGAAGTCATAAAAATGGCCACCCTCCAAGCATGAAGAATTTCCAAAACCAAAAACTCATAAAAGCCCATGCCCATCGACATGCAAGGAATGGTTTGCAAAACAATATAGAAATTCAAAAAGATTCAAAGAGATGATGGTTCTAGGATTGAACCCATTTAAGATGTCTAATTGGATTTTGTTTCTCATTTTCACGGGCTATATTCAAATCCCCCACTAATTTCTTTGGTAATAATAGACATATCATTTTGAACTATATTCTTAGTAGATCTCTACTCAAGAGAATTCTTTTAGGTATGGTTCTATTTCTATAGACAAGTTATATTAAGAGGTCTCCAAAACAAGGGAGTTTGTTCAAGATTGACAAATCCTTGATGGTATTATTATTCCCAAGAAGTGATTCAATGTATACATACTCACAAGAAAAGTCCAATGTTCATAAAACTTAATCTTTTAAGGCTTATGGCAAGGTCTACTATAAATGTTTGGAAGATATTTTGTGTGCTTCTAATTTTGATAACAGTTAGATTCAATGAGTCATGACTTATTACACTTTTCCCTTATGATTGCAAATAGTTCTCCTTTTGCTATTTTTCATTCTGAAAGAGGCATGCATTAGACGGATCCTCTCTCTCTCTGTATACCTCTTTCTCATCATGGTGAAAAGACTTCACAAGTTTTTTAAGCATCTCAAGAATTTTGGCTCTACTTTTAGATTTCACATGGTTTAATGTATGGATCCATGTACCCATCTTTAGTTTGTGGATTGCACGTGGTTAATAGGCAATATCGTTCTTGAGGAAGCTAATGCTCTTAGGTGAGCTCTTGAAATTTATACTAGTAAATTTGGTCAACTCTTGAGTAAATAAAAGGTTGGTTTTTCTTCTTCCATGTAAACCCTCATATTTAGGAACATGTTGTTATTATTCTTTATTTCTAGGTTGCTTCTTCTCCTTTTAAACATTTGGGTATTCCCTATTTCTTCTATTTATCTTGAGAAAAAAGATTAGAATGTCATGTTAGATTCTATTAAGCATCATATCATTCATTGGACAAATATATACCTCTCTTTGGTTGGCCATATTATCTTTCTTAAAGCTATTATTCAGTCTCTCTTAATCTATAGATTTATGGCTCTTGTAGCTCCAAAAGGCATAATCCGTGCTTTGGAAAAGATGAAAATGTTGCTTTAGGAAGAAATTTCAAAAATAAAGAAGAAATGGCATTTGAATAATTGGGATAAAATTGTCAGCCTAAAGAAAGAGATGGATTAAGTTTGAGATCTTCCCTCCTTAACCATGTATCTCTTTTTATAAAATTATATTAAATGTGATATATGAAGGAACATGCTTTAATATGGCAAAAGTACTTGAATTTAGAAAATAATTCCTTCATTCAGAGGATGTTGAACTTTGGTAGGGATTTTTAGATATGGAGAACAATTAATTTAAGTAGTAATTTGATTAAAGTTAACCTCCTATAGATTGTGCAAAAGGGTGCCCTTGTGTAGAATCAATAAGCATCTATGTGTGGAATTCTTTTGTCTCCTTGAAATAAAATATAAATGTGTTGAAGTTGGCTAAAGTTTTGTTCCTAATTTTCAATATGAGGTTGTGTAGGATAGTGTAAAGATTTGAAAATAGAAACCTAAAGATCTTTATCCAAGTGAAAAATTTATTCTTCTCATTGACTGATTAGCTCATATTTTAGCATCGTGAAAGGTCTATGTAGATATACATTTAGATATCATTGGTTGAGTTTTGAAAGGCTTTGAGATCTACACGATGCAAAATGGTTATAGATCTCTTTTGATAGAAAAGCTTGAAGTTAAGAAATTTAAGCTTTGGGAAAGGGTCTAATATGTGTTTTGTGCAGTAATAGTGAGGAGTTTGTCTCTCATCTTTTCTTTCAGTGCTCTTTTGTCAAGCTGATTTGGCACTTCTGGTGGAGTGCTTGGGGTCGTCCTTGCTAGCCTGTTTCTTCTTTGTCTAAGTTCTGGGATCGCTTGGGGTACGCCCCTTCTAAAACCTCTTTTCTTTAGGTTGTCTGGGCTATTGGACCTTCCTTTATTCTGTGGCATGTTTGGTTAGAAAGAAACAAGATGATTTTTCAAGATGTTAGGATTGGGGCCATGCACATGTGGTGGAAAATTATCCACTCTCTCTGAGAGAGATTTTTGGCTAAGTGTGAGTTGAATGATGGTATGGACCCTGGGGATGTTGTTATTTGCAATCGCCTCAATTTTCCTCTTTAGTGAGGGTTTCCTATGTTTGTTGGTCAGCGATATAGTAATAGGCCCAGACATCCTTTGCAGCGAGTTAATCGTGAGGGGCATTGGAATCCTCCTTTGCCTGGATTTTTAAAAATCAAGACCGATGGTTCTTCTCGGGGTAATCCAGGACCTACAGACATTGGTGGAGTTGTTTGTAGTAGTTCTAGTGCAGTCCAATTTGTTTTCTCTGTGTATAAGGGCTTTCATACTAATAATTTAATGGAGGTCATTGTCATCTTGTTTGCGGTGGAGAAATGTTGTGTGCATGGCTGGGGCAGGATTATCCGTGAGAGTGATTCTCAGGTGGTTGTGAACTTGCTAACTAGACAGGAGCTTACTGATGTTAGTTGGTGCTTCGCTTTGGTTATTAATTAGATTCTTCAGTTAAGCAGGTCTCTTGATTCTGTCATTTTTACACACATCCCTCAAGAGTGGAATGGTGTTGCTTCATAGCACATGCAAGATTGGAGTATAGTTGATAAGAGGCAACTGCCTCCTGATTTATCTCATGGTTTTTATCAACTTGTTGATTGTGACATGGTTTAGTACAGCTTCATGTTTTGCTCTTTTTTTTTTTGTTATGATTAAGTAAAAATAGGTTTTGAAAGGACCCGAAATTTTTTACAAATAAAGACAGCCAAAGATAGAGCATTGAGGGGACAAACAAAAAACTATGGATCACCACCAAACAAGACAAAGGGAACTAACAAAAAGTCCCCACAAAGTGGAACAGAGATCAAACTAGCAAACCAATAAAGGGCTATTAAGATTTACATTTTGGCCCACCCTTTTGAGATCGTAAGTTCATATCAAAAGAAGGCGTGGAGGACTTAACTTTCTTTCCTTTAACTATCGTCCATCCATCGTCCACCTTCGGAGCATCATTTTGCCCAGCCAAAGAATTACCAGCAAATATATGAGAAACAGGGCTGGCCATACTAACACCCACAGATGGGACAGGGACAGCACCACCACCAGTCCCCAAATCCCTCGCTGGAGAAACAGGGACAGCAGAAACCGCAGCACCAGCAGGAAAAATAGAAAAACCAGAGACAACATCAACAATCTGGTCAGGAACAACATCAACACCCGAGAGGACAGCACCACCAGTCTGAACCTCTGAAATAGCATTAGTAGCATCATCCTTAGCATGATCATCCTAAGGGGAGAAAGTAACCAAACCTCCATCTGTAGATTTACAAACCGTGTAATGGTGGTCAGAAGCCCCTGTTGTTCCCTTTTCTTGCTGACATAAAAATACTCCTCAGAGGGTTCACTCTATTTATCCCTGACACTGACCAAGCACAGAGTAGAATAACAGAAACAAGGTCTTGAGACCTCCTACACTTTGAGCTCCACAAAC
>MU224506.1:191146-206196 GCA_018584345.1 Thuja plicata
TCAGCCTTAATTTTCTTCAAGTCAATATCAGTGCATAACGCACCTGTAATTCCAAATACCTCAGCTACTGACCTCCTATCTATGGAGACTAGGGTTTCTTTGTTCTTTTTCCTAATTACCCTAGCCAGTGGGCAATAGTTTTTTAATAGCTCCTTAATGAGACCAATGTCAACATAGACGTCAGGGACAATTAATTTAGCCATATTTAAATCCCATGGATTGCAAATTGGGACTGGTTTAACCCTATTGTTCCAAAAATAATGAAATAAAGTACTACCAGAGTAGTCTGGGGTTACCGGATTTCTGCATTGCGACCACTTGTCGCTCCATTCTTCCCAATCTGCACTGTTTGTATAAAGAGTCCCAGGCAGCAATTCGACAAATTCTTCTGTGTATTTCTTTGGTGCGTCTTCCTTCTTCTTCCCAGACCCTTGTGAGGTGGTAGGAACAATAGCTTGACTCATCTTGCTTCTTTTGAATTCTACTGTCTCAGCACAAAACTCCAGACAAATAATCTCCTTACTCTTCGCAGAAAAACTCAGAATGCAGAAATGAGAGTTGTACAGAATCAGACTCAATCATTTACACTTATAGCCATTTAAGAACTGCGTCTTGTCAACTTGAAAGCTGAATTCCTGCACTTGAACTGTCACAAAGATTTCATTCTGTCATTAATGCTGCGATCAACTTGCACTGTTTGATCCTAGCTGGAAGAGAGAGTGTACGTTTTTTTTCATCTGGCACTCGTCAGCCTGAAACTAGCTAGCACACTGCACTTTATTCACTTTTAAAAATGTCTTTGCGAGTGAGCAACGCATCCCTTTTATCCAGCTGGTCGCATACTCGCCATCCATCCTCACTTTATTTTTTACCTTCTGCGAGTGAGCAATGACCTACCTCTTGAACCTCATCTCATGCCTGTCGCATACTCGCTATCCTTTTATGCTTTGCTTTTGGGTTCATGCGAGTGAGCGATGCTTTCTTTACCTTTAACATGTCGCACCCTCGCGAGTTGACATTTCATGTCACCTGAGTCCTGGCGACTGAGCGACAATGCCTCTTATCTTTCAGCTATTTCCTAATCGCACACTCGCTGGCTGTTCAATCTTAACTTTTGGATCTGAGCGGGCGAGCGACGTTCATTTCTTTACTGCATACTCTGTCTGGTCGCATACTCGCGCCACTTAATACTCCAGCTTTCATCTTATGCGCGAGTGAGCGATGGCATTTGTTCTTTGCTCAGTCGCAAACTTGCGAGCTGAAAAATTTCACTTCATTACTAACTGCGAGTGCGCAACTATGTCTTCTCTTTCTTTAGTCGCCTACTCGCAAGCTCTTTTCCTTTCATCCCTGTTGATTGGCGAGTGAGCGATGTCTTTCCTTTTTTGACTCGTCGCACCCTCGCGAGTTGATTTTTGATCACCTTAAAGCATCAGCGAGTGAGCGAGGCGTTGAATGATCTCCTAGTCGCTCGGTCGCAGACTATTATGTGTCTTGAAAAGAACTTGTGCGACTGAGCGATGAATCTTCATATTAGTATTTCATGCCTTCGTCACGCACTCGCACTGCAAAACACAACTGAGTTAGAACCTAAGCGAGTGGGCGACCTTCAGGACATAAGCTTGTCGCGCAGTCGCTGACCTTCTTTTGACATAAAAGTTTGACTCGCGAGTATGCGACTGCTTCAAATTTAAACAGGACTCGCTCGGTCGCGGAGCATGAGGTAGACAACATGACTTTAGAGCGACTGCGCGACATGCATACTTTTAACTCGTCGCAGACTCGCTAACTTGTAGCTTGACCTTCATGAGACATCGCGACTGCGCGATTTACCCTTTTAAAACATTAAACCCGCTCACTCGCACACATATCAAAACTAGACATAAACTGATCGCGATTGCGCGATTCTCTTTCAATGACAGCTCGTTGCCCACTCGCGCAACTTAAAGACATGTTAAAAAGACCGACGCGACAAAGCGAGCAAACCAAAAGATGACTTCAAAAAGGGTTTTGACCTCTTTTGCGCGGCAAAGCACAAAATTTTGAAACAAGAAAGCCCGGGAAAAGCAAAAGCCAAGAGATTCAAAGAAAAACTAAGGCAGTGCTAACAGCCCCCAACCACCAAGAAGGTGTTTTCTTCGATTTAACCTTATCGGATAAACACCGAGCAGCAAGATGACCAGTCATGTGGCATTTCCTGCATCTGAATGGGATTCCCTCGTAATCTAGCTTCTGAATCCAAGAGCCCAAAGGGAAACCAAAGTAATCATCTCAGGGAGACCCTTAGAGATATCAACCTCCACTAGAATACGAGCATAGGTCGGATGAAAAACGTCAGAGGTTACCACATCAACCATCTGGAAATCCCCAATAGCCTCCCCTACCTCTTGCAGAACAGAATCCAGCCACAAATGAAGGGGAAGATTCGGAAGCCTCACCCGTAAAGGTATTTTATTAAAGGTCTCAGTAAGAGGATCAAAATCCTGATGCCAAGGTTTGGTCATCAAGGGAAAATGCTCCTCCCAAGTGAAGCAACTATCACACAAAATAGTTTTCCTATCTTCAACATTTTCAAACTTTGCAATAAAAAAACCCTTTGCCACAGGGTATATTTGAACGGTATCTGATAAGATGGGTTCCCAATGTTTAGAAATCCAAGCATGCAGGTTTGAAAGAGAGGGCCAAAAACCCCTAAATCTAAAGATAGCAGCATTAGATGAAAAATCCATAGTATTTTTAGAGATCTCATCTACAGTATCAGAATCCAGTTTTAACACAAGAGGAGCACTTATAGAGACAGGCTTTACAGAAGGAGAATGGAAACAGAGGCGGGAGGACAAAGCACCAGTACTATTTGCTTCAAATGCAGCAACGTCTGCATAAGAAACAGATTCAGCAGACCCCTTTATCCCCTACGCAGCAGAGGACACCGGCAGCACCCCTGGGCACACAGATCCCCCACCATTCAACACAAAATCAGTCGCCCCAAGCCCAGACGATAGCATAACCGCCTCACGGAAAACGACAGAGTTTAAACCCACCATGCGGGAGGCAGCAGCGGGAGAAGTCATCGCAGATCAATCACTCTCTTTGTTTTGTTAAGCTAAAACATTTTATTGATATCATTTTGAAATCTGAATCTGAACTTTTGATTGATTATTTTGATTGGAAGTCTTCTCACTTTTTAACTGTGGTAGTTGAATGAAGGTAAGAAAGAGAGCAAAATCACAGTTCATGGTTTCAATGTTGTTTAAGTGAAATCATATAAAAAGGAAAGGAAACTAGGTTGCTGTTTTCTTAGTTAAATCAACTTCTAATGGGACCGACATCAAGGTTTTATTGGAAATAATTGGGATTGTCCTAACTAGGATTTGAGAAGAGACTTTGTGTTCTTGTGAATGCTAACTATAATACCTCTTTGAACTATTGAATCTTATAGCTGTTCTTAACAAAGATAAACATTTCTTGTGACACTAGAAGCACGTATAACCTTCATAGGATCAAGTGCCTATGCCTTGTTTATGTAGTTTGGAGGGTTCCTTCTATCTTACCGATCATCCATATTTCAGTTCTTTTGAACTTACTTTATTTTTTGAAATTGGTATACTATGAATCTTTTTAAGCCTAACAGAACTATTTAATAATCTGAATTTGTTTAAATATGAATTTTTGCCTTTATGATTTTTTCATTAAAATAATCTTAACCCAACCCAAAAATACATTATGTTTTCAGCATATTCATTGTCATGTAATTCTAACTGAGAGGCAAGTGTGTCTAGCGAATAATGTCATTCTTCTATTTGGAAAATTCCATTTAACAGTGCAAGAATATAGAAGAGAATTAGCATAGTGCTAAATTTTGTGAGCTCCCCAGAAAAGTAGAGATGAGGAAAAGTTCTAAAAGCCTGCGGAATTTTTAAATTTTCATTCATTACTCAGGCTAAATAAGATTTGGAGATTCCTTTACATGCCATGTTTCATTGGAATGATACATGAACTGAGAGAATTGTTCCACAGTTCATAGGTTCTTATCGCGAGAAGTTCTGCGGTGCGAGAAGTTACGTAACTTTCGCGCAGGAAAATATCGCAAATAAGTTCTGAAATATCACATATAAGTTGCTAAAATATCGCCGATAAATTGTTAAAATATCGCGATAAGTCAGAGACTTATCGGCCGCAGACACATATAGGCAATGACGGCCCAAAAAAGGGCAAAACATAAAAAAAATTTATTGCAAAAACAAGTTTAGAGAGGAGAGAAAGGGTTTGGAGGAGAGGTCATTTGCAGCATTCTAAAGCGATTTCTTGTGGATTTGAAGCAGATTCGATATTGTAGACTATTTTGATATTGTACTTGTATTTGCTTATAGTTTTACAAAGACAATTTGTTATTTTTAGTTTGCTTCAGAGTTCAGACTATAGGACTATGGCTACCAGCCATTAGCATTCCACATGAGGATGCGATTTTGTACCCTATTTGCATTTATATATATCTAGATCAGCTTGTTTGGTTTGTTTACTCATTTACTGAATCAATCTCCTTATTGAATTTTGCAAAAATAATACATTTCTAATTAACTTTAAGCAATTTTTTAAGTTCCCGATAAATTTCCGACTTATCTCCGATATTTCCCCATATATTTATTTTTGCCCTTGGCAATAAGTTGCCGATAACGATATTTTGAACTATTTCAACTTCAACTCTTACTTGCAACTTCAGATGTTATTCATTACAAGAAAAGAATACAATGTTTTTAAACTTCTGCATTAATATTAAATCAATCTTTTGAAGCAACTTTCTTAATAGAGAGCCACCATGACCAATACTACTACTTCATTGATTAATTTCTGAACTAAAACTTGCAAGTGATTTCTGATGCAGGGTACTTTGGCTTTAACTGTCCATTTCCCATAGATATACAAGACTGCCCTGTCACAAGAAAGAAATGCCATATGCAGGAAGAAGATCCAATCCAATAGTTTTCTTTAAAAGGCTTCTTAAGATTCCACAGTCCACAGGCACACTCAGGTTCCCTCAATGTTATGTAAATGGGAATGCATGGTCTTGCACTCCAGAGTTGTTGACACTGATGGGACTTGAGTTATACTAGTTATTTGGACAGAGGGTTGAAAACATCCTGAGCCATGGGCTGATTCTTTGCATCCAATTTGGTGTTCCTCTTGGTTGATTTTATTTTTTTGAACTTGCTGCAATCCTAACTTTCCTAAGTCATAACAAGCAAGCTTATCTTGGTCACTAGCACTTTTCTTAGCAGATTCTTTTTGGATCATCTGTTTGAACAGAGGAGACTGAAACAAGATGCTCAAAGCACTTGTTCTAGATGGCTTATGCAATTTACCATGAGAAACACCTAGACAAGGCAGTTGGTATGGATCACACGACTTTCCTGGGCATTCTGGTGTCTCTGGTTCTTCCACATTCACAGATCTTTGATCAGACAATGAGTGAGACTCCTCGACATGTTTGGGAGTTAGATCTTGGTGCAACTTTTTAGGCTGCCACCACTTGACATATGCACTCAAGTCAATGCTAGTGACCATGCTGAATTTTCTGTTATCACCTTGAGGCATGTCATATGCTGTAGCACTGTCCTCCCCTGCATTTGTAATGAAGAAACTAAACTTAGTTTGTAACTAAAACATTAGAAAGTATGTATTTAGGAGCCAGGACCTTAATTTAAAAGAAAAAGGAAACAAGAAAATAATTTGAAAACAATTTTATTACATGTAAATTTTTCCATACAAAAGTTTATGAGATCTTACAGTAATTCCCAATGTTCAAGTATTCGTTCCCAATACTTTGGTCAAATCTTGCATCCCACCTATTTTTTTGTGATGGCCTGAACAATATCCACGAGCATATCTCAAACAATCAATCAAGAAAATGTCAATGCTCAATTCTAAATCACTAATTGAAGAGTTTTAGAATTGGGTATCACTAATATCACTGAGCATTGTGGTCTGGATCTCCATTTACAAATTAGATGACCTGTGTGTGTGACATATTGATGCATGGCAAGCCTTCCTACCTGGTTCGACATTTGGACATTCCTCTTGAGAAACCACTACTTTTCCTGCAATACAATGGCACCGTCCAAAAAGTCAAATTTTACTGAAAGATGTTACAATGTAAGCAAAGCTATAAGTTACTCCTTCAGCAAACAATGCTTTGCCACTACCTTCTCAGAGAAGCAAGATACTCTTCTCTTGAGATATTCTGCATCTCATCAATATCCCTTGCATAATCACTAACCTGTTCAAGGCTCCACAAGCAAACAGGGATTGCAGAAAACACTCTGATATAGCTAGATATGAAGCAGCATGAGAAAAATATAAAGAATTCTCAGTAATGCGAAAAGACACAAGATTTGCTAAACCTCAGGCCATAACAATACTTTCAATCCACACCAGTTAAAAAGTGCAATACTTACAGGAAAATTGATGAGGGTTCCAGGCCCCCAATACTTCAGGGCAGCGAGATCATAAGCTCTTGCTGCAGCTTCCTCCTCATCATAAGCTCCTGTAGGACAATAGCCAATCACCATTAAATTTTTGCACCAAAAGATCTAATATTTCATCATCACATTATAGGCCTAAAACATCTCGGATCAAAGATGGAAGAGCATTGGATGGTACTTACCTAGATAGACTGAATAAATAATATTGAGTTTCCGATAATGCCCAGAGCATGCAGACAAAACATGAATGTAAAGATCAACCATTAGAAGCTTCCCTAATAAATACAAAGCTAAAAATGCAAATAATTTGAACCTGATTGAATGCAGGAAAGAAATGTATTAAAAGCAGCTATTCCCTAATCCTACCCTGCTTGCCCTTCTTGTTCTGGTTATGATTCCAAGTGCTTTTGTCCCACAGATGAGCTTCATATCGACCAGTCCATCTATGCCTGGAAAAGTTCAAACAACACCCATTTACCTTAAATGCAAACTATGCAAATCTACAGGCAGACTAGCACTGAATGCATTCAAATGTCCGGGAATTCTCTTGATGTAATCTATTAACTTCATACAGCAATGCACATTGTAACATAAAACCAAAATTTATAGCTAGCTGGAAAATTCTACCCGTTTGCTGAGCAATTGAAAAAATACCCAATTCTTCTCCCAATCTGGAAATTTTTCCTAACAACTTTTCTTTTTCCAAAAACAGTGTAAAGCAACAACTTTGAAGAGCATTTTTAAAATAAAGCAAAATCCATGACCAACCTGGTGACTCCTCTGTATATTGAGCTCCTCTTTCCTGCAACAGAAGGTGGCATTTTACTGATCCGCTCCTTTGCAGTGGAGCCTCTGCTTCTCTTTACTCTTTTTCGCATATCATTATTGGCTTCCCCTGCCATCTTCAACAAAGCTATTGCTTCTCCTTCCCATCAGTCTTTCACACACCCCCTTTTAAATCAATCATTAAATCCTCTTCTTCCACTTTTTACTGTTAACAGGGGTCCCCTGAATTAGCCTTTTGCCATGCCCTCTCCTTCCCATATTAAAGCTGTCTCTCACCCACAGAACAGGTCACTGTTGAGCAGTGGGGGACAACTATAAGGAAGAGAATCAACAGAGCAGGTGAAATTTTCCTTGTATTCAAATGGGTACCTATTATATCACCATCGTATGCTTCTGAAAGCAAAAATGTATTCTCCTCGCCCTAATTTGTATGAATATGATTCACTGTCCGAAACTCAGCTGTACTTTCTTCTAAACTAGGGCTGAATTTGTCCCAACCATGAGTGGAAGGTTCGCCGGTGATTTTGCATGATTACATTCATCCATGCACGAGGAATTCATTGATGTACGTTGCATGGCAGACGAGCAAGAGATCCCCGAGAAAAAAAGTAGATAACCCAGGTCATAGCTCGTTATTTTGTCTGCAACGGCTATCAGAACAGCCATGTGTTTTCCAGCCCTAGTCATACTCACCATGGTCCACCTTCCTCCTCTTCCAATACACGGCTGGAAACATTTTACCAAGATGCATTAGTGTGAGGGAACAAAGTCACTTTTCCATAAATCTAGGGTAATCAAATAATTGCAAACAATAATCACATACATAATTAATTTAGATTAGGTAGAATTATAGGTTTTCATAATTCATATTGTTTCGGGATTTGATTGTGTTCTTTTTAGGCATCAATGTTTCAGATTATTCTATGATCTTTCGTAAGGAAAAGAACAAATACAATCAAATTCAAAAATGTTGACCATGATTGTTGTCCATAAAAACAAACACAATTAAATTTTAAAATGTTGATCATAAAGTGTGATTTGATGAAAAAAAAAATGAACATAATAAAATAGAAACAATAATAAAAAGAGTTGGGATTGATTGTTGTTACTAGTGTAAACAAGGACACATAGCGTCTAGTTCTTGCCTAAGTCCTAAAGATTAAGCCTTAGGATATTTGGCTTGATGCTGGAAGGAGACTCTAAACAACTTGGAAATGAAAAATTCATTTGTCTGCTCAACAAGATAGTTTAATATTAACTAAATATAATCATTAATTATAGTTGAACATTAAATATTAAATAGTAAATATTAAATGAAGATTTCTATTACAACATCGTATTCAAGTAATTAATGATATTTAAATTAACATTGATTTGGTATTTTTTGCGCACTGTTATGAATCTAATAATATATTATATTAATATAATATATAATAAATAATATTAATATTATACTACTAAGTTCATATTAATATATAATATAATTAATTAGTTCCAAGTAAAATATTATAAACAATAGTAGCAAAAATTCAATAATAGAAAATTCAAAATATATTAAAACTATATAAATGTAAAAAGTTGTTAAAAATAAAAGTGTTATCATTGGACAACTAAAAGGAAAATATCTCTCACAAAAAGACAAAAACCTCACACACTACTGTAGCCACATTCAGCCAATAAAATTAGAAAATAAATATGAACTAATAAATATGAAAATTAAATTGAAAATAATGTTTCAATGATATAAAGATATTATAATAGATGTCAAGAAACTTCAAGAAATATCATATGTCAAAGAAATTTAATTCTTGATCTTTGTTGGGGTCAAGTTGGTGGAATTGTGGGAGACATTTTGGGCTCATCTTTGTCTTCTTGATGTGGTAACTATGGTTGTTTAGGAATCTTTTTGTATTATTGATTAGTATTTTTTAATTTTTTTTTGTCAAAAAAAAAGTATAATAGATGTCAAGAAATGATTTGTTGTTGTTTTAGATATTTTATAGATGATCCAGATAAATATCATTAACTGAAAGATTCACTATATGTCATTCAAGATCAAATCAACAAATATAGAAGTGCTCTTCTCCACAAAAATGATCTTGTAATTTATGAATTTGATCTTACTAATTTCTACAATTTGCAACATGTTGGCCTAACATCCCTATTATTCTAATGTTATAAAGATCAATAACATCTACAAACAAATTTAGGAATTTATTGAATCATAAGGGTTAAGTTATTTCATATCAAAATCCCTAGTGAGCTAACTTTATTATCCTAAGTACATATTTGAAAACAACAAACAAGCATGAAGTAGACCTAGGATGATGTGTTATGAGAACTTTATGCTATAATAGTTTCATAAATGCCTTAGAAATCAAAACATATCATGTTCATTTAAATAAACTCTTAGATTGTCTTCTATATTTCGATATGATTTCAAATAAATGGGTGTCTTAAAATACAACTTTTAAGCATACAAATCAACATAATATTATGGTGAAACAACTTCCAAAATCAATAATATAATAAAAAATATATGCTACAAATACTTGATAATATTGCTATTTTGAGTGGGATAACTCCAATAGTCTTTTGTTAAAAAATACAATGCTCAAAATGACAATAATAACTAGCTAGTAGCTCTTATACATATATAATTATCAATTTGCTACCACCCAGACCAATTTAGATACTTAACAATAACACCAAGGATGATCTAACTACCTATATATGACAATAATAATAATCATGTAACTTATTTAAGAGTTAGAGTTTAGGTAGCCACAAGCCAACTACTCATAACTCAAACCACATTGTAGGGTTAGGGGCGTAACATTCTCCCATCTTTACAAAAGTGTTATTGTTAATACTTATATATATATATATATATATATATAGAGAGAGAGAGAGAGAGAGAGAATGTGTGTTAGTTATATTATACATATTATTATTAATTATGTAAACTTGTATTTGTGTATATATATATATATATATATATATTGTGTGTGTGTGTGTCAGTTATATTATACATATTATTATTAATTATGCAAATTTATATTATTCTAATATATGATTGATTAATGAAATATTATAATATTATAATGAATAGACATATCTCATAAGAGACATGTCTCTTGTAGCCTCTTTTTCAATATAAATGAAAGAAAGATTGTTAAATTTGAAAGACACATACCATACATGCAATACAGGCAGTGCTATTACATTTGCAGCAATCGTGACTCATTCAACATGATATCAAAACCAGATTGCAAATGTAGAAGATAAATACACTATGAAATCAACATAATTGCGAACTGTGCAGGAGTGCTGGATTCCAACAAATCAGCTCATGGTATGAAGTTGACATCCACACAAGCTGAGAAGAAAATGGTTAATCCAAAATCTCAATACCAGCATAAAGAACTAATACTGTCGACCACCCCCTGTATTTGATCATATAAATTTCATGACGGGTCTTGTAAAGGCTGTATTTCCAAGTTTTGATGAGCTGTATGGGAACGACCAAGAATCGTTACTTCTCGCCACAACTATGCAAAAAGAAAACATTGAAGGCCATTGGAGAATTTCTTGACAGTCAATAATTTGGTGGAATCGGGCCTCTACACGAACATCATAACTATTATTTAAGTCCCATAAACCCCGACAGCTATCTCACATAGCTCCTCCTAAACTGTTTAAGTATCCATCGGGTTTGAGGACCAATAGATGTCTCCCGTTAGGCTCAAAAAACATCAAGCTATCCGATATGGTTGTGCGACATAATATTTTCCAAATCCATTAAAGAGCGATCAATGGGATCTCTAAATGAACTTGGCGCTATTTCAAAGCTATGATCTCTGCAACATACCACATCCAACATGTTTTTAGAAAAAGTAAGCAATTACAATGCATGTTGTGCTTAGACTATGCCGCCATGAAGAGGTCCGTATGAATAATGTTACAATTACAATAATCTCATCATATAATGAATCGAAGGAGTCTTTGTTCTGGTGAGAATGCATAGGTCTAAAGTCATGAGCAAAGCACATGAATTTATCTGCAAATGGAGTGGGCATGAACGAGTAAGCGTATTGCACATGAATTTATCTGTGAGTGGAGTGGGCATGAACGATTAAACATGGGATTGCAAAACGTTTTAAGCTCTCTATTTTGCATTGGATAAATTCCACGAGACAGTCACATTGTGCAAACACCCCAGAAAAGGACTCGGATCGCACTTTCAATATTAACTGCTAGGTAGTGTTTCTTTGCTCAAGGGAAATGGCGAACTGTTGAAATAAAATAATGTTTATTTATCTACAGTGCTGCTCAGTTGGTGAACATTTATTATACTTCAGAATTCTCTTGAAATAAGTATCGTGTAGAATATGCTAGAACTGTCTTAACAGTGCTGGGAGGAAGACTCCAGAATTCTCCTTTTCCTATTCTCACCGTAGCCTTTGAAGATCATTCTAGAGGTTTGCTGAAAGTTATATATATAGAAGCCTCCTTCATTATCTTTGTAAGAGAAAATATTAGCGCTCTGTTTATATAATGCAAATTACAGTCTCAGTTTGCTCTTTTTGTTCTTATTATCTTTAGCCATTTTCCACTTTGTTTTTCAGTCAAAGCTTTAAACTCTTTAAACTTTTGAAACACTTCATCCTTCTTTTGCAAAAAATACACTCAAATTCCTCTACTGCAATCATCCATAAAGGTGAGAACATACCTTGATCCTCCAAGTGAAGGTATTTAAAAGGACCCATTACATCACTATGAACCAAATGTAGAGGAGTTCTTGCCTTCCATGACTTACCTTGTGGAAAACTTTCCACATGTTACTTCCCCATTGCACATCCTTCACATACCTTATGACTTAGTGAGATCTTGGGAAGCCCATGCGTCATATGTAGTTTCTCTATAAGTTTGAGACTTTGATAGTTGATATGTCTCATTCGTTCATGCCATAACCTGCTCATAGAATCATATTTGGCAATAGCACATAGATTCTCATCTCCATTGTTAGAACCATTTTACCAATTGCAGTCACTCTATAATTATTGTTCATATCCTTGATTAAACATTTGTCATTATAAAATTCTATCTTATATCCTTGATTTGCAATTTGAGATACGGAAAGTAGATTTGTTTTCAACTCCGGAACTAACTTCACATTTTTGAACACACCGTTATCAACTTTGACATTTCCAGTCCTTTTAACTTCTAAAGCACTATTATTTCCCAAATATATTTTCTCTGCACTACTTTCTCTTATTGTTTCAAATTGCTCTGTATTATGAAACATGTGTTGTGTAGCACCAAAATCAATAACCCAACCATCCTTAAAAGAATTATTTTCTTTAAGTGCAACACAAAATGCATTTCTTTTATAATTAGCAAATTTAGTAGGCTTATTTGTCTTCTTCTCTGTATCTCTATTCTTTTTGAAACATTCATTTGCTTTATGACCCATCTTGCCACAGTAATTGCATTTCCATTTACTTCTATTATAATCCATACTTTCATTTTCACACTTCCAGTTTCTTTCTTTAGATTGATTATCTTGTGACTTTTTGTAGTATTGCTTTCCTTTCATTATGAATGCTTGAGATTCACTATCAAATGATTCTCTTTCTTTAATTGGTCTTTTCTCTTCTTGGACTAATTTCACACATAATTCTACTGATTTAATACTTTTTAATTTGTCTGCAATATCTAATCCCCTTATAAACGACTGATATGATCCTGGAAGACTTTGTAATATAATTTGCACAAAATCTCTATCATCTATATCCTTTCCAAGAGAAGAAAGCTCATTTTTCTTTTCCTTTAATTTACTTAGATGAGGGACTAATTCTTGTGAACTTGACAATTTCATATTATATAATTCTGTGGTGAGAGATAAGATCCATACATCACCTGAATTCTGATACAGATTTTTCAAAATATCCCATACTTTAACTCCACTTCTCTCATTACGAACTTCTGGAAAAAATTCTTCTGAAAGTGTAAGCTTGATAAGTGTTGCTGCCTTTTAATCTCTCTTATCCCAATTTTCTTGATCTTTTCCAGGATTTGCTGGTCTTTGTTCACTGCCAGTAACAATCTCAAAACAATTTTGAAGAGTTAGAATAATTTCTATATGAGATACCCAATCATAATAAATTTTCCCATTCAGTTTTACTGTGGGCAGAGAAACACCAAGAGAATCCATTATATCAAATTCTCTCCTTTTTGGATGAGAATGAAACACACTTCAAGATCTTTAATACCCAGAAAAAATAAAAATTTCTCACCAATCTTTGTATATAAATTCTTCCCTTGTTGCAATATATTCACTTCCCACAGAAAAAATGAGTGTTGCTCAACCAAATTACAGCCTGCAAAAAAGAAACCAGAACTTCACACTACAAATTCTTCACATTACTGTTAATTTTATGATCGTAATAGAGAAAATCTTACAATGATAAATGTGTTGATGTTGTATATATATATATATTCTTACTGATTATTTATATATATATTATATATATAATAATATTGATTATTAGTATGCTACTAAAAGAAGACAATGCCACTGAAATTGATTTTTAATGCCACTGCAATTGATTGACTTTCACATCCCATACTGTTTATTATTAATATATAAATGATGAGACACAACTGTGTAGATTCATGACTCTACGTGGCTAAAGCCACGTCGAGCCATGCCTCTACACAGCCATGTAGGCTAACACTGTTTCGACAGAGTGCGGATGATACATGAATGTGTTTGTATAACCATTAGTTAATGGTTATCGTAACACATTAACAATGTGTTACGATAACCATTAACTAATGGTTATCGTATATGGTAGTGGCTGTGTTAATAATGAAACCCGATAACACTTAATCGGTTGAATAAACATCGACTGTTGTAAACAGTGATTACTAATTGCATTATAGTTTAATATTAATAATAATAACATATAACATATATATATATATATATATATATATAATTAATATTAATAATAACATATTGCATGTATATATATATATAGAATATATGTTTATATTAATCAATTCGATGCTATAATTTAACACTCCCTCTTAGCGAGAGGAGATTAATATTCACAGAATGTGGATGTTATTGAAATCTTGTTAATATTCCCTTTAAACAATACATGATTATTTGAATCAGGATTTTTGGCATATTCCGGAACATAGTTCAACCTGATAGGCAAGTTTATCTTAACCTCCGACTAAATTCGGAACTGGATAAGAATAAACATAGGTATCAAGATATCCGGCGCAATCCAGATTGAAACTTGAACCAATTGTTATCATAATCCCCGACCAATTCAGAACTGGATTAAATGATAACATAAGTCAACTATTGTAGGTCGTCACCTTACAGTAGTGACTTCACACACAAGAAACATCGTCATCTTTCAACATAAACAATATTGCAATATTTAATTTTAATTTTATTCATGAATATTTCAATTTACATAATAGTGAGAATTAATTTCAATTAATCACAATTTAACCATACCAAGTTTCTTTCTGAAGTACTCGAGTTTCAACTTCGCAAGAGGTTTGGTGAAGATGTCAGCATTTTGTTCTTTAGTACTGATGTAGACCAATTTAATAATATCTCTGTCTACCATATATCTTATGTAGTGGTAAGGAATTTCTATGTGTTTGGAGCGATTGTGAAATACTGGATTAACTGAAAGTTTAATACAACTTTGATTGTCACAATGAATTATGGTGGGTTTTAATGGCTTACCAAACAAT
>MU224506.1:233020-244410 GCA_018584345.1 Thuja plicata
AGTGACAATCATTTGGAAGTCGTCACTTCCTCATGATTTACACAGGGCCCAAAAATAACATAGATATTTTCATTAATACAATAATCAAATATTACAATCATATCAAGTTTACCTTAGAAGTGTTCCAGCTTCATCAGTGAACTCCCTCTTAATCACAAGATATCATAAGTTCTTTAGAATACAAGTTTCTCTGAATACAAATCTGAATTACTGGCTTCAGCAATGGAAGCCTGAATTTTAAGCTTGTCGGGACATTTAAATGCAATGTGACCATACTTGTCACATCTATAACATTGTATTGTGGAGAGACCTCTAAATTTCTTGAACTATTGATTACCATTAGAGTTCATGCCCTTTTTCCTTTTGAATTTAGCAAAGAGAGTTTGAATGTCTTCATTTGTGGATTCCTTGTTGATTCCTCTGGATATTAGATTACATTCTTCTTGAATGCAGTCAGCTTTTAGTCGATTGAACTTGGGAAGTTTGGAGCGAGCACTTACTCCTTGTCTGAAGTTTTCCCATGACATCGGGAGTCCATTTAGAGTTACCATGGTCAACTCTTTATTATCATAGATGTGGCCAATTGTTGAGAGTTGGTTTCTTAATTATGTTATCCTCATAAAGTATGAGGTGATGGTCTCTCCTTTATTCATTTTAATATTAGAGAGTTGATTTTTAAGAGAGAGGATTCTGCTAATGTTGTTGATCTCAAACATGTTTCCAAGAGCTTTGAACATTTCATATGCAGAGTCTAGCTTTGTGATAATAGGTAGTGGATGATCTTTTACTCCATCAACTAATAGTTCCATTGCTCTGGTATTGTCCTTTTCCCATTTGTTATCCTCATCATTCTCATTAGATTTAGGAGGATTTTCTACTATTGATTTTAATTCATTCTTTCTTAGTATTAGCATCATTCGTAGTTTCCAAGATTCAAAATTTGAAGCACCTTCAAGTCTGTCTTCGAGTCTGATTCCATTTGCCATTTTTTGTAGGTAAAAGAATATATATAAAATCTGATCTTAATATTTCTTCAATTAATCAGATCTTTCTTCAAGCGGTTAGGCTTTATAGAAGGAAGCTAGCTCTGATACCATGTTGAATTTTAGATCAGATAATGGATTCTTGATTCTCTTTTATTTTTATATATATAATCTCAAAACTTTTATATATATATATATATATATATATATAAAATATAATATATATATATTAATATAATTTTGGATAATATAATATATATATTAAACAATATTTATGTATTAATTAATTCTTAATCTTATACCCTTCGAATGCTTTGAGACTGAGTTAATTATGTTTCGCCACACTCGAAGGTTATATGGTCTCTGCATTATATATGTTGCAACTGGTGAATTAGAAGGCCACGTCCACAATGGATGTGACTCTTCATTAAGTCACGTCCATAGTGGGCGTGACCCTCCATTTTATTTTCATGTCCGATCGACATTAAAGTTGACACTAATCATAACACTTCGCACACTATAGTCGGTGTTTTTAGATTTAGTTTATCAATATATTATATAATGATTTTATATTTGAATTACTTTATATTTATATATATAATATGTATAGATATATATAATAATAATGTAAAGTATTATTATTATTATTATATATATATATGGTTATATACATACAATTATAATAATCATTATATTTATATATATAGTTTGTTCTTTCATTTATATACTGACCGAAGCTATAATACATTAACATATCTCGTAAAGATCTTCTTCCCAACTGGACTAAGCAGCTCTAAATCTTTTACTTATGTATGGTTTTATCTTTTTGATTAAAACAATGATAAGTACCAGTTAAGTCTATATTTAGCTCTTGACAGCTAAGCCTTTTGTCGTTTCTAAACTATTTGTTATGTCGGTCAATACTTCAGTTAGTCGTCGGTGACAACTAACTGTTCTGTTGGTGAGACTTCAGTTGTCTTCGGGATCTCCGTCCGTCAAGCAACACTGTAATTTTGTCCGTCGGGTTACACTGTGTTTTTTCTCTTTGGGTAACACTGTGACTTTTCTCATCGGTAATGTTGTGCTTTTGCTCGTCGGGTAACACTGTGACTTTTCTCTCGTTGGTTTACTTTGTCCATCAGTGTGCACTTCATCAGTGTATACAGTCACTTTGTGAATACTTAACTTTTATGCATTACTAATAGCATAGCCTTTGATTCATTGGTTCTTTAAAGTCTTTAGCAGTATTTACATGACCATACAGATTTATATCAAGTTGACATCAATGACAATACAATGTACATTAAATGATTTAATGTCTTGCATTAACTTTCTGTGTCTCGGTGATCATCAACTTAACATCTTCAAACATTCAATCATTTATAGTTCATCAATCTCTCCCTTTGGCATTGATGGCAACATACAACATTATCACACTATATTATCACTAATACAATATGAAATATAACATTTGAAGTTCATCAAACTACCAATCTTATGTTCTATAACCGATACAAACATCTGGTCCTCGGTAAGCTCACATAGCTTAGATTTGATTTTTGCAGCTCTCTTTCTGTCTTCAATCCCTTCACTAGATAGATGTAGAATCTTTCTTCTTCTGATGTGATGTGTTCTCTTCTTGTGTCAAACTCTCTCCCTTTGACTATTCTTTTCTTTTGATGTCTTTTTTCTCTCTTGTCAGCAATCTCTCCCTTTGTATGTACTCTCCCTTTCTGGTTACATCTTTTCCCTTTGGATAATGTGATAATGGATATAATCTCTCCCTTTGACAAAAATGCCAAACAATCCTTTCTATCCATAATATACTCCTTGAATTTCCCAATTTATCAACAATACAACAACTCTGGTGCTTAGTGTAGATAAATACCTTGTTGTGTACAAATGTATCTTTGAAGTCCATCTCTTTGCTTGCATCAACATGAATGATATTCTTATAATATGTAGGCTGATGCAGCCTTCTAGTCATCTTACTGACCAGTAGACAAGGGTCTAACCCCTAGTCTCTTTCTCAAGTACTCAAATATATCCTTGGGCAGTAGCTTGGTGAATATATCAGCTAATTGTTCCTTTGATTGCACATACTCAAGTATCACCTCCTTTTCTTTAACATGTTCTCTTAAATAATGATACTTGATAGCAATATGCTTTGTCTTAGAATGCATGACTGGATTCTTGGAAATGTTAATTGCACTGGTATTGTCACAATAGATGATTACTAGTTCAAGAATTTTCATATGCATACCTTTCAGTAACTGTTTGATTCATACAATATTTGAGCAGTTTGCAGCAACAGAAACATACTTTGCTTCTGTAGTAGACTAAGAGATGCATTCTTGCTTCTTGCTGATCCACGTGACAAGTCTGTCACCCATCAAGAATGCTCCTCCAGTTGTGATCTTTCGATAATCAATGTTTCCAGCCCAATCAGCGTCGGTAAAGACCTTAAGTTCAAATTTTTCTTCTCTTCTATATCATAAGCCATAGTCCTTGATATTCTTTAAATATCTTAGGATTCTTTTCACAGCAGTCATATGCAATTCTTTGGGATTAGCATAAAATCTTGCAACTATTCCTACTGCATGTGCAATATCTGGTCTAGTATGTACAACATACATGAGTTTTCCAATCATTGATCTATACAAAGTCTGATTTACCTCAGGTGAATTGTCCTCCTTTGTCAGCCTACATCTAGTTTCAATTGGTGTGCCAACTGGCTTGGAATCTTCTATCTTGAATATTTTCATCACTTCTTTGATGTATTTGGATTGTGTATTAAAAATGCCTTCATCTTGTTGCATGATCTATAGACCAAGAAAGAACTTGATCTCTCCAAACATAGACATCTCAAACTCTTTGCTCATTTCATTTGCAAATGATTTTCATAGCATATCATTGCCTCCAAATATGATGTCATCAACAAATATTTTAGCAATAAAAATGTTAGCACTATTATCTTCCTTCAAATAAAGATTATTGTTTTCACTAGTTCTTACAAATCCTATACTTATGAGATAGGAATGAATTCTTTCACACCAGGCTCTCGATGCTTGTTTCAAACCATACAAGGCTTTGTGTAGTCTACATACCATGTTCCTTTTGTCTGGATCAACAAACCCTTATGGTTGCTCAGTGTATACCTCTTCCTCAAGTATTTCATTTTGGAATGCAGACTTGACATCCATCTAGTATACCTTGAATCCTTTAAATGTAGCATAAGAAAGTAATATTCTCACTCCTTCTAGCCTAGCAATGGGTGAAAAGGTTTCTCCATAGTCAATCCCTTCTTCTTGTGCATACCCCTTGCATACTAGTCTTGCTTTGTTTCTGGTGACTTCTCCATTCTCATTCAGCTTATTTCTAAATATCCATTTGGTATCGATGACATTCTTATCATATGGTCTTGGTACAAGTGTCCATGTCTTGTTTTTTCTCAATCTACTCAATTTCTCCATTCGTATCACTAATCCATTCTTCATTATCAAGTGCAGAATTGACAGATTTTGGCTCAAAATCACAAATTAGACATCTTGTGTTTAGAGACTTACTTTTGGTTGTCATACCAGCCTTCTTGTCTCAAATGATCTGGTTCTATGGATGGTTCCTTCTAACATACCTGGCAATTACAAGTTCAATTCTTTTTCTATCATCTTGATCATCATTGTGTCCTTCATTCTGATCTCCTTCGCTTGATACATCATCTTGAGCAATATCCTGATTTTTGGTATTTGCAGCTAGATGCTCGGGTGCAATGTTTTGTTTCTCGAGAGCTATACATTGTTGTTCGGGTAGAGTGTTAGGTTCTTCATTGTAAACAAACCTATTGTATTCCTCTTGTTCTTTTGTGCTTTCCTTTTCATTTTTCTCTGCAAATTCTTCTATCTTTACATTTGCACTTTCAACAATTTTGTTAGAGGCTTTATTGAGAAATTTATAAGCCTTGCTCTTGGTGGAATACCCTAGAAAGATATCTTCATCACTTTTGGAGTCAATATTTCCATTTCTATCATCTTTTAAGATATAACATTGACTACCAAAGATCTTGAAGTAACTTACATTGGATGTGTAACCATACCATAGCTCATAGGGTGTCTTCTTGGTGTCTTTCTTCAATTGTACTATATTCAATGTGTAAACAGCAGTACTGACAGCTTCCCTCTAGAAGATTTGGGTGGTACCTTTCTCTATCAGTAGTGTCCTTGGACAATCAACAATGGATCTGGTCCTTTTAGCGATTCCATTTTACTGTGGTGTTCTCGATGCAGAGACCTATCTTTTGATTCCATGCTCATTGCAGAAGTTAGTAAATTCATTTGAAATAAATTCCCCTCCTCTATCTGATCTTAAGCATTTCAATTCCTTACCACTTTGTTTTTCTACCATTGCTTTGTACCATTTAAATATCTTGATTGCTTCTGATTTATCTTTTAGAAACATAATTGTCATCATTCTAGAGTAATCATCAACAAAGAGAATAAAATATCTATCACCATAGTAACTCTTTGTCCTCATGGGTCCACATAGATCAGTATGGACTAATTCTAGAATGGCATCAGATGTATGGGTTTTTCTTTTGAAACTAGACTTTGTCATCTTACCTTTTTGACAATTTTTGCACATGATATTGTCTGGCTTTGACATTTTTCGGTAAGCCTCTTACATTTCTCTTTTTTCTTATCTTTATCATGTTGTCAAAATTTACATGACACGATCTTTTATGCCATAACCATACATCTTTGTTTCTAGCCATTAATCAAGTGGTGTCAGTATCATTCAGATAAAATAAGTTACCTTTCATCTATTCACCAGTTCTGATCAATCTTCTTGATTCATTGAAGATATTTTCCTTCTTATTCTCGAATGCTACTACGTGACCTGAATTATTTAGTTGAGAAACACTCAATAGATTATAATTCAATCCTTTCACCCAATAAGCATTTTCACATTTTATCAATTCATTCAACATTATAGTTCCTTTACCTTCAACTGGACAAGGTGTGTCATTACCCATACTTACTGTACCACCATTATAATACTCAAAAGTATTAGACTTTTCTTTGTCACCAGTCATGTGGTGACTGCAGCCGCTATCTATGATTCAAATATCATTCTTGCTAACTTTAGATATGAGTGCAGTTTTTACATACCATTCATCTTCATCTGAATCATCTTTTACTGACACAAACACCATCTCAATGTCTTCATCAGATTTGGTGTCAGTGTCTTCATCTTTTCATGTAGATAGGTAACTGGCCTTCTTTCCTTTGTCCTTGTAGTCTCAGATATCTCTTCTTTCTGATTTTCGGTTGCTTCTATAATCTCGGTTATCACCTCTGTCAAACTTCTTTTCAAATGATCTGTCATTACTTCTGTCATCTTTTCTTCTGTTAGGACATCTTGCAGCAAAGTGTCCAATCTCTTTACAATTAAAACATACAAGTGGTGATTTACCTTTGTATTTACCTTTGCCTCTCTACATTCTTCTAGCCATAAGTGCTTCAATTTCATCAAGTTCTTCTTCTTCACTTTCACTTTCACTATCTTTTCTCATAGTGTGTTTATGACTTGATTTACTTATTCTCAAAGAAGATTTGAATGCAGACTCTATGTTTGGTAAGACACTATTATCAAAATTATTCATCTCAAATGAAATCAGTCTTCCAATCAAACTATCTAGAGTAACATTGTTATTTGCTACTGCTCTCATTTCTTGTATGGCAAATGCTCTAATAGAATAAGTAGGCAGTAAGGTTCTTATAATTTTACTTACCACTGTCTCTTCATCTAGTACACCCCCAACTCCTCGGATAGAATTGACTACCTCTTTGATTCTTGTGTTGTACTATGTGATGTTTTCACCTTCTTTCATTCTAAGATCATCAAAATTTCCTCTAAGGCTTTGTGCCTTGGCTCTCAAAATATTTATATCACCACCATGTACAAGCTTCAATTTATCCCACATCTGCTTTGCAGTTGTGGGTGTTTTGACATCTTCAAATTCAGTATCAGAGAGTGAGGAAGGAAGCTCTATTATCATGCAGTTGTGCTCATGCTTCTCTCTCATTTGTTCAACTATGAGTGCTCCTGTGGGCAACACATATTCAGTATCTAAGTATTGAGTAACATCATTTTCAATACCTGATAAGTGGATTCTTATCCTGCTTTGTCATGAATAAAAGTTGTCTTTGTTCAACTTGGGCACATCTCGTCTATTCATCTTGTGATCTTTTGCTTGAACTGTTAAACTCCCTTTCTAAGCACACAAGCTCTGATACCAATTTTTAGAATAACTGAGAGGGGGGGTGAATCAGTGGCCTCAAAAATTAATCCTCAAATCAACCCAAAAACTTATTACCACATTTAAAAGCTTCTAGTTATCTTCAGTCCTACAAGATCATTGCCTTGACATATTAATACCAAATAACTACTACTCGGATTACTCTTTCAAACCTTATTCTTACTTTTACCAATTAGCAGTCTTTCTATTTACCGAAATACAGTAAATAACTAGTGTATACTGATCGATCCATCATAAACACATTGACACATGGATTTTTAACATGGAAACCCTGTTAAGGGAAAACCCACTAGGACAGGTAACCCAAATTTTCACTCTTCTGAAGTGAGCTCAGTGAAGAGCCAACCCTGTTAAAGGTTACAAATACACTGTTAGGTGTGACCTTGTTAGAGGATTTAAATGAATAGTTTGTCACTTAGTATTTGGCATCTAATGTTACCATCCTTGATCAAAAACTCACTTGGCTTGTCAATAGGAAAAGACTTTAGAGGATTTAAATGAATAGTTTGTCAATTAGAAAAGACTTTTAAGTCATGCTCGGTTAAGAGACTTGATGCTTCAATGGTTAAATTGAAACAGTAAATTGATATGTTCACATATACATCTAGAATTGCAGATTTTTAGATCTATTGTAAGTACATTACCTTTCTGATCAATGTTATCAATTCAATACCTTTTCTCCACACTATTCTTCTCTATGATGTTGTATCACTGTTTGTCAGTGTATGCATAATTTAGCTCTTTCCTCGACTTGATTGATCAGGTCTGAATGAAGGCTTTCTTCTCCTTCAAAATCTCTTCAGCATTTATTCTCTTATCACTCCCCTAATTCATGTTGAATTAGCTTGTCTCTTATATAGACATGATTTCATCATTTCTTAGCTTTCTTAATCTTGGCGTGATCCACAATTCTCACCAATTATATTTAAAGCAAAACTCCTATTTTATCTCGTAAAGATCTTCTTTCCAACTGGACTGAGCAGCTTTAAATATTTTACTTATCTATGGTTTTATCTCATTGATTAAAACAATGATAAGTACCAGTTAAGTCTATATTTATCTCTTGACAGCTAAGCCTTTTATCATTTCTGAACTCTTTGTTCTGTCGGTCAATACTTCAGTTAGTCATCGGTGACAACTGACTGTTTCGTCAGTGAGACTTCAGTTGTCTTCGGTGTCTCCATCCGTCGGGCAACACTGTAATTATTTCCATCAGGTTACACTGTGCTTTTGTTCATCGAGTAACACTGTGACTTTGCTCATCGATAATGTTGTGCTTTTGCTCGTCGGGTAAGACTATGACTTTTCTCTCGTTGGTTTACTTTGTTCATTGTTGTGCACTCCATCGGTGTATACAGTCACTTTGTGAATACTTAACTTTTATGCATTACTAGTAGCATAGCCTTTGATTCATTGGTTCTTTGAAGTCTTTAGCAGTATTTACATGACCAAACATATATATATCAAGTTGACATCAATGGAAATACAATACATTAACTGATTTAATGTCTTGCATTAACCTTTTGTGTCTCGGTGATCATCAACTTAACATCTTCAAACATTCAATCAGTTATAGTTCATCAGACCCTAGGTATAGCAATGGTCCTCATGTCACATATACTTCTTCCACCATTCATTCATCTCAGAAATATTCACATCTAGTCATATCACCTCAATCAAAGACTGATCCTAATGATGATACTTTTCATGTTGACTATGTCTACCCTCAAGGGCAACCTCTAAAAGAGAACCAAGCTATTCTATATATTGTCAAAAGTCTATTCCATGCCTCCAAGATCATAGACCCTAAGCTTCCATGTGCTTCAATGCCTATCATGCCTATTCCAAATGATCCTCCATCATCCCTTTAATAATTCCTCATGAAGATTAAAACTCCTACCTTGTCCTTAAGTGTGGCTTTGTGTCAAGAGGTTAATCCACTGTGTGAAGAAACAAGTCTTATGGAAGATCAAGATCAAGATAATATCCATTCCTATCAAACATTTGAGATAGATCATATATCCATTGAATACCCACATGATCCCATTTTCATGTCCTTTCATTTATTCCAAGAATATATCCCTCCACCTCAAGAGCTACATAGCCCTCCATCTCCTAAGAAAGATCAATATATTCCTTCCACTTCTAATAAGCTTATTGAAAATCAAGAGAAAAGTACTCATCTTGCATTATCCAAATATCCTTGTCAAGATCGGATTATCCCATCATCTCCTTGTCATAAAAATCCATATCCACATCAAGAAACCATCATTCCTCCAAATCCCTGGTATGGAAATAAATCCCCTCAAGCTTTAGTGGTTCCTATCAAATTTGTTCCTATCAAAGCTAATCATGAGCCTATTGGTATAAAGATGACTCCTAACGATGAGAGCCTTGGCCATGCAACTCACTTTAAAGATGTTGATATCCATTTCACACCTTATATCCCTTCATTTAAACACAATAATATATCTTTACCATCATCCAAATCTATCCTTGGTCCCTATATCCCAAAGTTGAATCCTTCAAATCTGTTAGAAATAACTAAGAGGGGGGTGAATCAGTGGCCTAAAAATATTCCAATTAATCAACCCAAAAACTTAGTACCACAATATTAAGCCTCTAGTTATCTTCAGTCCTACAAGATGTATGCCTTCAAATATACTTATCAAATAACTACTTCTCGGTGTGCTTTCTAAACCTTATTCTTTATGTTTACCGAATAGCAGTCTTTCATTTACCGAAAAATAGTAAATTTCTTAGTGTATACCGATCAATCCAGATTAGTTATGTGTAATGCAAAATACTAAAGTAATGACTCATAAACACATTGACACATGGTTTTTTAACGTGGAAACCCTGTTAAGGAAAAAACCACTTGGGGTTGGTAACCCAAAATTTTTACTCTTTTGAAGTGAGCTCGGTGAAGAGCCAACTCTGTTAAAGGTTACAAACACACTATTAGGTGTGACCTTGTTAGAGGATTTAAAAGATTAGTTTGTCACTTGATATCGGGCATCTCTATGATACCTTCCTTGTCCAAAATTTCTGGTTTGTCAAATGGTATCTGGCATCTCATGCTATCTATAGGATTTGAGAGATACAAATCTACAGAACGCAAAGAATACCTACATGCAAATAACCTATTACAGGAGAGAAGCAAAAAGAGGGAAAAAGAAGAACTTAGAAGTTACTCAAAATGTGAGAGATAAATTATAATCTGAGTTAATGAAAAAAGAATTACAAGGTTCAACCTATAAAGGTGAACAAAACCCTAAAGCCTAAAAAATCTAGGTTGCACATTAATAATTAATAAAAGAATTAATTATTAATGCACCTAAGAGAAAGCTTAAGCACTAAAGAGTAGTAACTTAATTAATTAAATCAACATGATTTAATTAATAAGCAAACTAATGATTACTCTAACACCCCCCTTAAGCTAAGCGTAGGGGGTAAGCTAACCTAGCACAGCCATGAAAGCAGGAAATGGGTCCCGGCAACAAGGCCTGATCAGGTACCCAACATAAGGAAATATCTGTAAACTAGAGACAAAGAAGAAAACCCAGTGGGAAAAACCCCTCTCCAAAAAGAGATAGAAAAAAGAAGAAAAGAAATGGCTCAAGAGACTCTCTCAAGACCATAAGTACAACTAGCCCCCCATGAGAGAGGGATGAGACACCAAAGTCCCCCCAAAATGAAGAAACTCCTGTCACAATGGTAGATGCCTGGTGTGGAATCCAAAAGGAGATCCTGAAGTGGCAAATGATATTCCTCCCCTTGGGAAGAAATGACTACAAAGGACGATGTCGAAGAAACCCTGTGAAGAGTGATGAACCAATCTGTCTCAGGATGTGTGCCATGATTGGATGCTGAAGAATCTCTCTGTCTGAACTGAAACAAATGATGTCAAATCCAAACTGATGTGGAGAATCCTAAAATACAACCACATAATGCATGGATAATTGTGGGAAAACAGTGATAACCTGACTGTCAAGGTAGAGGAGATGAATGTCCTCAAAATAATCCTCCAAATCTGCAGTATAAGACTCAACAAACAAGAAAGATATGTCTGCAACATAAGAGTCCAAAGT
>MU224506.1:244842-258731 GCA_018584345.1 Thuja plicata
TCATACAAATAAGGAAAAATATTAAGCCACCTACAATGTGTAAGTATACCCTTTGCCCATGACTCATAATTACCCCGTTCTAGAATAACAACTGAAGGGTGAGTAGAAAAACCCATGATAACTCTTCAAATGAAACAAACTGAGAAATCTGACCTTACTTCATTTAGATCAAATTAATATAACCCATCCCACGCAAACAGAACCCATGTAGGTGCCAGAACGTCCAAGTAATTGAGCAAAGTGTAGAAACACACAAAGCTAAATAAAATTTACTTGGTAAATTTTCTGATGAAATAGATAGTAAATATAGAAATATCACTACAACACCTTTCCAATGCCTATTTGTTTGCACAAAATGGAGTTCGGACGCAAAAGATATGCCCCCGAGAGTGAAAAACACAAGTTCTGACTTTGAATGTAAAAAAATAAATCAAAAATGCAAAACTGTAAAATCAAACCTACATAATTAGATAGAGCTCGGAAAGAGCTTTCTGACGATGTAAGGAAGTCAAAAATCCGATGTTGTATGCTCAAGATATGGCCAAAATACCAAAACTACTCCAAAAGGTTTGAGGGTTTAACCCTAGCGGTTAGGCTAACCGCTAGAGGTTAACCACTAGCGGGTAACTGACGGTGGCGCCCATTAACACTGCATGCATTGTTTTTTAACACAAAAATCAATAAAAATTGATATTTTAAATATATTTTTTGATTTTTAACCTCAAAATTTGAGTCATACAGCCTGGGAGAGAGAAAATATTTCCCAGAGGTCACTGTGGCCAAAAATGGTAAAATTTATATGAAAATTGACTCTCCTAGGCCTTTTGAGTGTGATGGTGGTGTCTTTTTTTACTCAAAATGCTCCAAAAAAAATTTCTCTTCCAGAATGAAGAAGAAACCCTAGAAAAGCTATGGTTTTTGCCCTCGAATCACGGCTTCACAAACCCCAGACCAGGCAACAGCAGTGTGGCTCTGATACCATATAGGATTTGAGAGATACAAATCCACAGAATGCAAAGAACACCTACATGCAAATAACCTGTTACAGAAGAGAAGCAAAAAGAGGGAAAAAGAAGAACTCAGAAGTTACTCAAAATGTGAGAGCTAAATTATAATCTGAGTTAATGAAAAAAGAATTACAATGTTCAACCTATAAATGTGAACAAAACCCTAAAGCCTAAAAAATACAGGTTGCACATTAATAATTAATAAAAGAATTAATTATTAATGCACCTAAGAGAAAGCTTAAGCACTAAAGAGTAATAACTTAATTAATTAAATCAACATGATTTAATTAATAAGAAAACTAATGATTACTCTAACACTATCTTCATGATCAAACTTTTTGATACTCCTTGGGATGTATCTCAATATAGAAAGGATCTTTAAATCCTTCTCAAATAAGAGACTTTTTGAATCAATGGTTAAACTGAAACAGTAAATGATCTGTTCACGTATACAACTTATACTTGCAGATTTTCAGATCTATTGTAAGCTCATTAAACCATTCTGATCAATATATCTTTTCAATACCTTTGTTCCACTTTTGTTTCTTCTCGGTGATGTTGTGTTATGTTTCTCGGTGTCCATAGAAATCTTTAGCTCTTTCTTCAGCTTGATTGATCAGGACTGTATGAAGTTGTTCATCATTTCTCTTCAGCATCATATTTTTCATTCTCTCCCCTTAATTCATAATGAATTATGTTGTCTCTTTATAGACATGATATCACTATTTCTTTCTTCTTGATTTTATTGTTCTTGGGGTGATTCGCAATCTTAGCCAATCTTGATTTAAAGCATAACTCCTATTTTATCTCATAGAAATCTTCTTTCCAACTGAATAAAACATCTTTAAAAAATTTATTTATCTTTGGCTTTATCTTGTCAATGAAAACAATGATAACAACCAGTTAAGTCTATTTTTAGCTCTGCCAGCTAAGTATTTTGTTGTTTTTGAACTTCAGTTAACTTCGGTGTTTTAACTCTTTGATAGCTTCAGTCAACACTTCAGTTCTCCTCGGGTTTCTCCATCGGGGTTGTCTGTCCTTCGGGTTTCACTGCAAATTTCTTCTCATCGGTTAACACTGTAATTATGGCCGTCGGTAATGCTTGTGATTCTGCTCTTCGGTAATGCTTGTCAATTTCTTTGCTCAGACATCACTGTGACTTCACTTTCATTTATCTCTATCCGTAGGGTTCCACTAGCCATCGTTGTTTGAAGTCTCTTAGTGAATGCTTGTCTTTTATGCATTACTGAAAGCATAATATTTCTCTCTCTGATTCTCTGAAATCTTTGACACTTTGATTATAACCAATTAGATCATATCAAGTTGACATCAATGACAATATAATCCATTAACTGATTTAATGTCTTGCATTATCTTTCTGCATTTCGGTGATCAACTTAACATCTTCAAACATTTAATTAGTTACATGTAATCAATCTCTCCCTTTGGCATTGATGGCAACACACTACATTATCACACTATTTTATTACTAATACAATATGAAATATAACAGTTTCATCAATCTCTCCTATTATAACTATTACAAATGTTTGGCTCTCGGTAAGCTCATATAGCTTAGATTTGTTTCTTGCAGAGTGAGTTCTTCAATCTTCAATCCCTTTATTGGATAGATGTAACAGCTTCTGTCTTTGTTTCTGATATGTGCTCTGCCTTGACTGTTCCTCTTCTTGATAATCACTTTTTCCTTTGATAGCAATGAGTCATCTCTTCCTTAGTATGTACCCTATCCCTTTATTACTTAGCTCCCTTAGATGGATATTTCATATGTAATCAATCTCTCTGGATATTGATTAACTCTTCTTTTTTATTCTTAGGATCTTCTCTTCATGGATAATGATATAATTTATTCCTGATAAAAATGAGAATCTCTCTCCCTTATGATAACTCTCTCCCTTATAATAATGAGAATATCTCTCCCTTTGACAACAATTCCAAACAATTTTCTTCTATATCACCTTCCATCCCTTTATATAATATATTCCTTGAATTTCCCTATCCATCAGCAATACATTGTCTCTGGTGTTTGGTGTATATTTGTACCTTGTTGTGTATAGATGTATATGTTGTTGTTCATCTCGGTGCTTACATCAACATGAGTGATCTTCTGATAGTGTGTAGGCTGATGCACCCTCCTAGTCAGCTTTACTGGCTGATAGACAAGGGTTGTACCCCTAGTCTCTGTCTCAAGTACTCAAATGTATCCTTTGGTAATGGCTTGGTGAATATATCAGCTAATTGTTCCTTTGATTGAACATATTCTAGTATCACTTCTTTTTTTTGCACTTGTTCTCTTAAATAGTGATACTTGATAGCAATATGCTTAGTCTTAGCATGCATGACTGGATTCTTAGAAATGTTAATTGCACTGGTATTATCATAATAGATAATTACTGGTTCAGGGATCTTCATATTCATACCTTCACACAACTATTTGATCCATGCAATATTGGAGCAATTTGCAGTAGCAGCCACATACTCTGGTTCTGCAGTAGACTGAGAGATGCATCCTTTCTTCTTGTTGATCCATGTGACAAGTCTGTTACCCATGAAGAATGCTCCTCCAGTTGTGATCTTTCGATCATCAATGTTTCTAGCCCAATCAGCATATGTATAGACTTGTAGCTCAAATTTTCCTTCTCTTTTATACCATAAGACATAGTCCTTGGTGTTCTTTAGATATCTCATAATTCTCTTGACAGCAGTCATATGTGATTCTTTGGGATTAGCAGAGAATCTTGCAACTATTCCAACTGCATGTGTTATATCTGGTCTGGTATGAACAACATACATTAGTTTTCCAATCATTGATCTATACAAGGTCTGATTTATCTCATTTGATTTGTCTTCTTTTGTCAGCTTACATCTGCTAGCCATAGGTGTTCCAACTGGTTTGGAATCTTCCATCTTGAATATCTTCAGCACTTCCTTGATGTATTTGGACTGAGTGATATATTCCTGTGTCTTGTTGAATAATATGTAGACAAAGAAAGAATTTGATCTCCCCAAACATAGAAATTTAAAATACTTTGCTCATTTCATTAGAAATGGATTTGCATAACATTTCATTTCCCCCAAAAATGATATCATCAACAAATATTTCAACAATCAGAATATTACCATCGGTATTTTTGTTTAAGTACAGATTACTATTTTCACTTGTTCTTACAAATTCAATGCTAATGAGATAGGAGTGAAGTCTTTCATACCAAGCTCTAGGTGCTTGTTTCAATCCATACAAGGCTTTATGTAGTGTACATACCATGTTCCTTTTGTCTAGATCAACAAACCCTTCTAGTTGTTCAATGTATACTTCTTCTTTCAGTATTCCATTTAGGAATGCAGATTTGACATCCATCTGGTATACCTTGAATCCTTTGAATGTAGCATAAGCAAGTAAGACTCTTACTCCTTCTAGTCTAACAACATGTGCAAAGGTTTCACCATAATAAGTACCTTCTTCTTGTGCATACCCCTTGCATACTAACCTTGCTTTATTTCTTGTGACTTCTCCATTCTCATTTAGCTTGTTTCTGAATATCCATTTCGTACCGATGACATTCTTGTCATCAGGTCTCGGTACAAGTGTCCATGTACTATTCTTCTTAATCTTTTCTATTTCTTCATTCATAGCATTGACCCATTCTTCATTCTCAAGTGCAGTATTAACATATTTGGGCTCAAAATCACAAAATATACATCTAGTGTTTAGTGACTTACTTCTTGTTCTCATTCCATCCTTCTTGTCTCCTATGATTTTATTTTGTCGATGATGTTTTCTGACATACTTGCCAAGTTTCAGTTCAGCTCTTTGTCCATCATTTTGATCATCTTCTTAACCTTCGTTCTGATCTCCATCGCTTGGTACATCATCTTGAGTATTATCCTAATTTTTGGTAATTACAGTCTGATGCTTAGGTGCAATGTTCTGTTGCTCAAGAGCGATACACTATCGCTCAGGTAGAGTGTCAGGTTCTTTAGTATAAACAAATCTATTGTAGTCCTCTGGTTCTCTTCTACTTTCCTTGTCATTGTTTTCTGCAAGTTCATCTATCTTTACATTTGCACTTTCAATGATCTTGTTAGATGACTTGTCAAGAGACTTATAAGCCTTGTTTTTGGTGGAATACCCTAGAAAGATACCTTCTTCACTTTTGGAGTCAAGCTTTCCATTTCTATCATCTTTCAAAATATAACATTGACTTCCAAAGATTCTCAATTAACTTACATTGGGTGTGTGACCATACCAAAGCTCATAGGGTGTCTTATTTATGTCCTTCTTCAATTGTATAATGTTCAATTTGTAGATAGCAGTACTGACAGCTTCCCTCCAGAAAGTTTGAGTGGTGCTTTTCTCTATCATCAATGTTCTTACAAAATCAACAATTGATCTATTTCTCCTCTCAGCAATTCCATTTTGTTGTGGTGTTCTTGGTGCAAAAACCTATCTTTTAATTCCATGCTCATTACAATAGTTAGTGAATTCATCTAAAATAAATTCCCCTCCTCTATCTGATCTTAAGCATTTCAATTCCTTACCACTTTGTTTTTCGACCATAGCCTTATACCATTTAAACATCTTGAATGCTTCTGATTTATCTTTTAAGAACATAACTATCATCATTCTAGAATAATCATCAACAAATAGAATGAAATACCTATCTCCATAGTAACTATTTGTCCTCATGGGTCCACATAGATCAGTATGGACTAATTCTAGAATTGCATTAGATGTATGGGTTTTACTCTTGAAACTAGACTTTATCATCTTACTTTTTTATAGTTCTTTCACATGATATGCTCGGGCTTTGTCATACTCAGTAAGCCTTTCACATTCCTTTTATTTCTTATCTTTATCATATTGTCAAAATTCACATGACACAATATTTTGTGCCACAACCATATGTCTTCATTTCTAGCCATTAAACAAGTGGTGTTAATGTCATCAAGATAGAAAAGGTTACATTTTGTTTGCTCACTAGTTCCAAACAACCTCCGTGATTCATTGAAGATCTTTGCCTTCTTATTCTCAAATGCTACTCAGTGACCTATATTGTTTAGCTGTGAAACACTTAACAGATTATAATTTAGTCCTTTCACCCAGTAAGAATTTTCACATTTGATCAGGTTATTCAACATTATGATTCCTTTACCTTCAACTGGACAAGGTGTGTTATTACCCATTCTTACTGAACCACCATTATAGTATTCAAAAGTTTCAAACTTTTGCTTATCATTGGTCATGTGGTGAGTGCAACCACTATCTATGATCCAGACATCATTCCTACTAACTTTAGATATGAGTGTAGTTTCTACATACCTTTCTTCTTCTTCGTCTGAATCATCCTTCATGGCTACAAACACCATCTCAATGCCTTCTTCAGATTCGGTGTCAGTATCATCAGCTCTGTTCTCAGCTCGGTAACAAGCTTTCTTTCCTTTGTCCTTGTAGTCTCGGGTATCTCTTCTTTCAGTTTGTCAGTTTCTTCAGTAATCTCTGTTATCACCTCTGTCAAACTTCTTTTCATAAGTTTTTTCATTACTTCTGTCATCATTTCTTATGTTAGGACATCTTATAGCAAAGTGTCCAACCTATGTACAATTAAAACATACAAGTGGTAATTTACCTCTGTATCTACCTTTGCCTCTCTGCAATCTTCTTGCCATTAGTGTTTCAATCTCATCAAGTCCTTGATCATCATTATCACTTTCACTATCATTCCTAATAGTGTGTCTATGACTTGACTTACTTATTTTCAAAGAAGATTTGAATGTAGATTCTATAGATGGTAAGACACTATTATCAAAGTTATTCATCTCAAATGAAATCAGTCTACCAATCATACTATCTAGAGTAACTGTATTGTTTGCAACTGCTCTCATTTCTTGAATAGCAGAAACTCTAATAGCATATACAAGCAGTAAGGTTCTTAAGATTTTACTTACCACCGTCTCCTCTTCAAGTACACCTCCAACTCCTTAGATAGCATTGACTAGCTCTTTGATTCTGCAGCTATACTGAGTGATATTCTCTCCTTCTTTCATCCTTAGGTCATCAAACCTCCCTCTTAGGATTTCTGCATTGGCTCTTAGTACATTAGCGTCTCCTCCATGTACCAACTTCAACTTATCCCACATTTGCTTTGTAGAGGTGCAGGTTTTGACATCTTCAAACTCAGCATCGGAGAGTGATGAGGCAAGTTCTATCATCATGCAATTATGCTCATGCTTTTCTCTCAATTGCTCAAGAGTGTGAGGTCTTGTAGGCAACACATATTCAGTAGCAAGGTTTTGAGTAACATCATTATCAATACATGATAGGTGGAGTCTTATTCTACTTTGCCATGATGCAAAGTTATCTTTATTCAACTTGGGCACATCTTGTTTGTTCATTTTGTGATCTTTTGCTTGAGCTGTTAAACTCCCTTTCTAAGCACACAAGCTCTGATACTAATTTTTATAAATAACTAAGAGGGGGGGTGAATCAGTGGCCTCAAAAATATTCCAATTAATCAACCTTAAAACTTAGTACCACAACATTAAGCCTCTATTTATCTTCAGTCCTACAAGATGTATGTCTTCAAATATACTTATCAAATAACTATTGCTTGGAGTGCTTTCTAAACCTTATTCTTTATGTTTATCGAATAGCAGTCTTTCATTTACCAAAAAATAGTAAATTGCTTAGTGTATACCGATCAATCCAGATTAGTTATGTGTAATGCAAAACACTAAAGTAATGACTCGTAAACACATTGACACATGGAGTTTTAACGTGGAAACCCTATTAAGGCAAAAACCACTTGGGACCAGTAACCAAAAATTTTCACTCTTTTAAAGTGAGCTCGATGAAGAGTCAACCCTATTAAAGGTTAAAAACACACCATTAAGTGTGACCTTTTTAGAGGATTTAAAATATTAGTATGTCACTTGATATCGGACATCTCTATGCTACCTTCCTTGTCCAAACTCTTCTGGTTTGTCAAATGGTATCTGACATCTCATGCTATCTTCATGATCAAACTTTTTTATACTCCTTGGGATGTATCTCAATATAGAAAGGATCTTTAAATCCTGCTTGGTTAAGAGACTTTCTGAATCAATGGTTAAATTGAAAAAATAAATGATCTGTTCACATATACAACTTATACTTGCAGATTTTTAGATCTATTGTAAACTCATTAAACCATTTTGATCAATATATATTTTCAATACCTTTGCTCCACTTTTGTTTCTGCTCGGTGATGTTGTGCTTTGTTGCTCGGTGCCCGCAGAAATCTTTAGCTCTTTCTTCAGCTTGATTGATCAGGACTGTATGAAGTTTTTCTTCATTAGTTTCTCTTCAACATCCTCTTTTTCATTCACTCCCCTTAATTCATAATGAATTAAGTTGTCTCTATATATACATGATATCACCATTTCTTTCTTCTTTATTTTCTTGTTCTTGGCGTGATCCACAATCTTAGCCAATCTTGATTTAAAGCATAACTCTTGTTTTATCTCGTAGAAATCTTCTTGCCAACTGGATAAAACAACTTTAAAACTTCTACTTATCTATGGCTTTATCTTGTCGATGAAAACAATGATAACAACCACTTGAGTCTATTTTTAGCTCTGCCTGCTAAGTATTTTGTTGTTTCTGAACTTTAGTTAACTTCGGTGTTTTAACTCTTTGATAGCTTCGGTCAACACTTCAATTCTCCTTGGGCTTCTTCGTTGGGGTTGGTTGTCCGTCGGGGTTGTCTATCCTTCAAGATTCACTACAAAGTTCTTCTCATCAGTTAACACTATAATTCTAGTTGTCGGTAATGCTTGTGATTCTACTCATGGGTAATGCTCGTCAGTTTCTTTGCTCAGGTATCACTATGACTTCACTTTCGGTTATCTTTGTCTGTCGGGTTCCACTAGTCGTCAGTGTTTGAAGTCACTTAGTGAATTCTTGTCTTTTATGCATTACTGAAAGCATAATCTTTCTCTCTCTGATTCTCTGAAGTCTTTGACACTTTGATTATAACCGATTAGATTATATCAAGTTGATCGAAGCTACTCATGAGCCTATTGGTATAAAGATGACTCCTAACAATGAGAGTCTTGGCCATGCAACTCACTTTAAAGATGTTGATATCCATTTCACACCTTATATCCCTTCATTTAAACACAATAATATACCTTTACCATCCTCCAAATCCATCCTTGGTCCCTATATCCCAAAGTTCAATCCTTCAGATCTTCCATCCATATTGGGCATGTATGTCCCTCAATTCATCATGCCTATCACTCCTTTCTTATTATCTTCTTTCACCATCATACCTAAAGATAAACAAAGACATGCATCCTTGATAAATTTTCATCCACCCATCCATCTAAACCCGTTATATCAGCCTCATTCATCCACACTTCCCAACGCTTTTGGAAGTAAATTAGATGTACAACATAAAAAAACAAAAATAGAAGAATCTACTACATATGAAGATTACCATGTCATATATAATGGACATGTGAATAAAAAGAAAAAAGAGATACTAAAGAGACCACAAAGGTCCACCAAGAAAAAATAAAAATAAAAGACAATGTGGATTCCTAAATCTGTCATTAAAGAAATGCATTCTAAAGATTCACAAAGGAAATAAAATTTAAAGACTGTGGATTCCCAAGTCATTGTTAAAAGACTTGAATACAAAATAAAAATCAGAGTTGGAATCCAAACTTCTAAATGTTTCCACTCCATCTTCTTCCAAACATCTTCCATCACTTCCTACATTGAAGCCTCAAGCTATTCCACCCACTTTTCCTCTATTATTTCACCATCCTTTAAGGTGTGTGTCGATGTTGATCTTGTCACCCTATCGATATACCCCTATGCAAACCTTTCAATACCCTATGCACTATCCAACACCTACACATTCTTCTTATTATCTTGCTTCTTATCCTTTCATACCCCTTATCCAACCCATCGCATAAATCCTTAGTCACTATCTACCTTATCCTCTATCATATTCCCCTATCATCATCCTATTAGCATCTTTAAGAATAGTTTCAGTGGCCTTAGCCCATCATAGAATATACTTCAAAGGAGTTTTATCCAAAGATAAAGAGGCTTAAGTTCCTCCATAAAATCAAATAAAAATTAAATAAATAAAGAGAAATAAATTCATCCTATCATGAAAACTACTTCTTGTGGCGCCTTGGGCAAGTACCATGATGAAAACCTAGAAAACAAACGTCATGCATAATTTCTTCCTCTTGCGCTCTCTCTTAGAGGCAAGTTCCATCCATGTTTCCCTATCCATCATATCCTCCATCATGCAGCTATCATATTTGTATTCATATTCCCTCTTACACCTTTGATCTTGACAAGGTTGAACATATCCATGAGCATCATGTATCTTGAAATTCATTATCCTTTCCATCGGCCTATTCAAGTATTTTCCTTCATGATACCCTATTGTGATCTTTCTTATCCCATGTCAATACTCACTATCCATAAACATCCTTGCACTAATCCCAAAACATTCACTCATGCCTCCATCACCCCTTATCCTAATCATGATATCCTATCAGTATCCTCTTTGAATTGACCCCTTGGTCTTGATCAAAAGGAAGAATGAAAAATGCAAAATAGGTTCTTAGAGCTCTCTTGACATGTCCACTCTTTTAGACCACGCGTTTTTCATGACATCAGGTCATTATCCTATATATTATACAGAACCGCTTTATGAGCCCACATTGCTATATTCTTTTTCCCTAGTTTGGGTAATCTTGATGAGACTGTCCTTGAATTTTGCATTCCCTCACTTCATCCATCATTGCCTATCCACTTTTGATCCATTAGTTTTCTCATCCATTAGTAATGTCATACACCTTGCTATACATTCAAGGAAAACAAATGTGATCTTGCTTCAGAATTACTGATCAATGTTAAAATCTTTAAAAATCCAAAAAAAAATATCTATAAAAAAATCCAAAAAATTCCTAAAATCTTTAAAAATCCAAAATTTGTGAAATCTTAGGTTTATTCTTGTATCTATCAACTACATAGATCTTGTATCTGCATTTATCCTCATTTCTTATACATATTTTGTATATCCTTTGCATCCTTTTACGCCTCAGTCAGTTTTGTATCTTATTGTCATAGCTTGGAGCCTGTCCACATCTCGTCCTTAGGACAGTCGTATTTAGCTGGGAGTAAGTTCATAGTCATCTGGGGGAGTCAGTTCCTAGTCATCAATTCAACCATCTTCCTGAGTAGAGTCAGCCACATTACCTATCACATATCAGGTTTTTTCCACTAAACAACATTTTTTCTTCAACACCACCCAACACATAGCGGTGCTTTTCAACACCATGAGCTTAAACAGACGGTGTTTCTAAACACCAAATCAAACTGACAAACTTTTCCACAACAATAATCCGAAAGCAATGCAAAATGCACTTGAATTAATGATCATGTCTTTTGATTAACTCAATGATGTTTGTGTACTAGAGAAACAAGGAAGGATGAATTTTCTTTGTCTGTTGTCTTTAATTATTGATTTCTCTTACCATGTCTTATGAGTACTCTATGGTGTATTCGTACTAGAGGAACAAGGACAAGGGGAATGATATTTTCTTTGATTGTTGTTTATGGTGATTGTTATGATGATATGAATCGTCAAATAAATAGGGTGTATGTGGTAATACCCTCCACACTTATGGTACGCTGCTCATACCTCAACTCTAAATGTTTGAACGCTAAGGTGAGGTTGGAATTATCTCCTTGTCTATTTTATCAAGTGATTTCTTATTATTGTGCAATCTAAAAAATTATATGCAAGGATATGAATGATAAAGGGTCATTACAGGCACATCAAAATGTTAGTCCAAGGATATGAATGTATGGGTCATTACAGACAACATCATCATTGCACAAGAATAGAAAAAACTCTTTTTTGTTTGCTTGCTTGTAACTAACACCTAACAACTAACAGTTCTATGATGAGAAAAAAAATAACAAAAGAAGATCGAAAGAATGATACTCATGGAAGATTGCATCTCATTCTAGGGGAATTCATTTCATTCTTGCATTCATCTAACTTGATCAAAATCACCTCAAGGAAGGAAATCTATCTTCAATGTGGTTGAGTTTCACATCTAAGATCCTTGAAACTATCGTTATTGTTGATTATTATTTTTGCAACATCATTATCGGGAGCTTAATCGAAATGGATTCTAAATCAATCTTATTCATCAACATTTTCTTAAATCATCATCTGACATTATTCAGTTTTCTTTTATCACATTCTGATCTTTCTCTCGAGGGGGCATCATAATCACATATCCTTTCATTTGGACCATCAAAAAACTTTGTTATCAAATCTGATGTATCAAATTTTTGTCTTCAAATCAATCATCAAATCGAATCTAGCAACAATCATTGACCAAATCATAGATATTGTTTAATCAAATCAAATCACATCATTAGGGGCATATCAGCTTCATCAAGATCCATATAAAATTGATAGTCTTAGATCAAAATCTTTGTGAGCATGTGATATCAAGTCACGTGTCTCGTCAATTTTTTCATCTTCAGTATCATTCAGATAAGTAATCAGTTTCATCATCATCATATCAAACTGGTTACACTAGCTTTTATCAATGATCTCTTATCCAACATCACATAAAATGCAGATCCATATCAAACCTCAGACATCAATGATCGATCATCACATTAGTCCCATGATCAAAGGAAACATCAGATATTCTTTGAATCAAGGCGTTTCTTTTACATCGATACAAAGAGGGGCAAATGTAGTCACCTAAAATTTGTCTAGTCTAACCAAAAGGCCTAGGTCCTAATTGAGGGATAAAACTCTAATCAAAGCATCAAATAAAATCCTAGATATAATTATGTGAGTGAATTTAATCAATTTACATACATAAATCATCAAAAATCAATCATCAAATAATCAAAGAGAAAGCATTAATTAATGTCCTAAGCCATTTAATTAAATCAAAATCTAAAATCTCATGTCTAGTGATATTAATTAAAGTGATTTAATTAATTGTCCTATTATCCACTCAAGTCACAAAAGGACAAACAAGTTGATTTCAATCAATGAGCTCCAATCACATGGATCACTCAGGGTCCTAATCTCAACCACTCATTGTGGATCAATCCCAACCGTTGAATTCAAATTCAAATCTTTCCCTCCAAGAGGAAAACTATAAAAGAAACCTCTCATCAAGTTTTTTCATATCTAGATCATTTTCATAATGTCATAATGCTAATTTGAATTTTCATATCTAGATCATAAGCTAGATCATTTCCACACCTAGGCTATGCTAATTTGAGTTTATCGATTGTATCCATCTAGCTTCATCACTCATCCTTATCAATTCCATCAAATTTGCATTTTGTAGATGCATTTTAATTAAATCTTCCATTTCATGATTGTCTATTCATTGATCTACTATGCATAAATCTGAGAGCTAATAATTAGATCATAATCTTTAAGACTAGGAAGCAATAATTCAATTTCAATTGTTTGATTTGATTGATTTCTTTATACTAACAAGAGCTGTGCAACAGCAGGAGTCCAGCCTAATAGTAAAAAAATAAATATTGTTTGAATAGATTGAACAAGCATTGGCATAAGTAAATGATTGTAAATAATTATAAGAAGAAAATTAAAATAAAGTAATATAAACTAATAATTATTAAAGAGTAAATAAATTTATTTTAAAAATCTAATAAATTAATTTTATAAGTTTTAAAATAAAATTTAATCTTTTATAATATAAGAACATAGAATAATGAAATAGAAAATTAGAGGAAAGTGTTGTTTGAACATATATTTTTTATTTTAAATGAATAGGTACAATATT
>MU224506.1:259299-294074 GCA_018584345.1 Thuja plicata
AATAATAATAATAATAATAAACAAATATTGCCCCCACAAATAATAATAACAATAAACAAATATTGCCCTCACAAATAATAATAACAATAAACAAATATTGCCCCCACAAATAAATATTTTCCTTTCCTACTTTTAATTGATTAGACAATTTTTTTGTAATTTTGAGAATGAAAAATTAATTAAACCCCTAGCAAAAATAGGGTCAACCAATAAGAAAAAAGAAATATTTTTCAAGAAATTCAAAATAAAAAGCAAGGCACTTTAAACATTGGAAATCATGTTTAATATTTTGCAAAGGCACAATTTTTAAGGCAAACTAATAGCATTAAATCACTTGAAAACATAAGTCTCAGCCTATAAAGCTGGACTAATAATTGATATAATGAGTTATTGAAGTGTTGTGTTATAAATTATTTGCAAATACAATATTTACACACACAAATCCCACCCCAAAAAATCATGAGAGCCTCAACGATGTGTTAGCACCGGAGGAACAGGAGATCCTCTTCAGCTCATTTGCATAAGAAAAAAGACAATGTAAAGTAGAAGGGGAGAGGGTAATAAAATAACAGGAGGTGAAGGAAGAGAAAGAAGGAGTGCAAAAATAGAAGAAGAGAAGAAGCAAGAAAAGGAAGAAGCTCAAAAAAAATATGAGGCTGACAAGTGCGCCCACCAAGAGGAAGTTCGCCTCACGATGGAAGAAGAGGCCCAGAAAAATAAAGAGGTCGGATATGAAAATCGGCGTAAAGAGGAAGAACAAAGGAAAGTTGCAGAGCGGGTAGCCAAGTTCCAAGAACAACAAGATATCTGATGAAAGGCCATGGAACTTGTAGAGAAAAGGAAACAGGAAGAGGACGCACGAAGGAAAGAAAAAGCCATAAGAACAAGCCAAAACACAAGGGGAAATTGAACATTCAGGAACAACCATACTCCCACCATCCAAAACTCCTCAATATCCTCATCAGAATGAATAACAAGAGAAAATAGTAGCAAATCCCAGGCACCCTCCTCCCGATGAGAAGACAGCCCGTAGAAGAAGGGAAAACATAGAAGGAGGCAGAGGTGTCTGATGTTAAAGACACCACGGATACCGAAGTTAATGTCCCAAATCCACTAGAATGTCTAATAAAGACTCACAAGAGGAATGCCAGAAGAGAAATGGTGGCAGCCATTGTTGTGCCACCCGAGGACCAAGATGAGTCTGAGATCACTCCCAGGGACTACCAAGTGCACAAGGTTGACCTTGGCAAGCACAATAAGTGGAACGATCTCAAAAAACTCAATGAAGTCACCGATGTGGTGAACAAGAGGTATGTAAAAGAGTATCATAAGAAGGAGGCGCAAGCCTCATTAGCTAAGATGTAAGAAATAATCCAGGAGGTCAACTCCCACATAACATCGGTAATGCCTGAAGTGTCTGCCTTGGAAGTAATTCAGCGGGTCAAGATGAGTTATTTAAAAACAATGAAGAAGAAAGCATTAGTTGTAGATGACTGCATCACCGACTAGGTGAGGGAAATCTGAGGCTTTTTTGTTGAGTCCATCCAGAATTTTTTGAAAGCAATAAAAATACATTTTGATATTAAGACAACACTCGGTGCCTGGGAAGCTGAAATCATAGGGCACACTAAGTAGATAAACATATAATAGAGATTGTCGAATTAGGTGAGGAGAAGTTAGATGAGATCATCATCCTCAGTAATGAGAGGTCAGAGTTCCCAGGGCTCATCTACCGCAAGCTTGGTCCCAAAATTGATAGATGAGATGGGTCTTCTACAGACGTCCTCCCCCCGTATTCAAGGCGTCAATTTTCTATTTAAGAATTATGTACAGGATTTTGTATTTAAGAATTATGTACATGTAGTTGAAGTTTTAGATCGTCCATCAAACTAGCATAGATGGCACAAGTCTCGGGCGTGGAACACGTACATAGTATAGTTGGACTTGTGTGCAGGAGGACTTCCCCTCGGGAACTAGATTCTCGGTCTCCCCTTTTATTATTTTCTTTCCCACTTCCCTCTTTCCCCTTGGGATTTATAAATAATGGTACATGATGTACATACATGTAAATTTACTTGTACATATATGTAAATAGTATAAACAATATAAATATTGTAAAATACTGTAAAGGCCGGATGTACATTGTAAATTTTATATAAATATAGTTTTGAGCCATTCTTAGGGTCTGGAAAATTGATTATTTTGAAGCCCATATCATAGCAATAGAATTAGGTATCTCATCAAATCACTCTCTACTTTTTAGTTAAGTTTAAGTTCATGCACGGAGACTTGTAAGCTCAGACCAATAATTGATAGATGTTAATCCTGATAATGGAATGAAGAACTCATGGTTTTTATACCACTTTCTTGTCTTCATCTTGATTGTTGGTAAATTTGTATCATTTATTTGCATTTATACCCTTTCCTCAAGAATTATAATTGTTTTGCGTGGATGGAATTTGTGTTAATGAAATGAAACTTTTTGCTTTCACATATATTGGTTGTTCATCATGTATGTTTAATTATGGTTACCATTTGTCTTAAGTAAAGTTTATGGTGTTGCTTATAAAGTGAATATAGTTAGATTCATTTCGTTGCACCATGTCCTAACTTTTTCAGTTTCTTGCAATCTCACCCTAACATTTTCTCGCATGATATTTTATGTGCATCGGAACCTTTCAAACCAGCATGCCCCCTTGAACAAACAACCCTATGTCCAACTAAGCTCGTCCAACACTATTGTGACCCAATAAATAAGTGTCGGAAGATAGCAGAACCTGTCCCCCAGAACCCTCTTTCAGGAAAGGTTGGTCGGTGCACCTATGCACTCGGTGGCATCTCATACAATGTTGTGTAACCCTTCAGAAGAGTCGCGTCAACACTATCCATTAAATTATTGGAGTGTTTATCCATATTCAGATCTAATTCAAATCCATGAGCATCATGTCTCTTAGAAAAATCATTTCTCTCTAATTTTCTATTATTTGAATATGCTCTCTTAGAGTTCTAATTACTTATCACTTGTCATTGATATAGTATTTAACGTGTTAATTATCTTAAAATGTTGTATCACTATCATTATTACATATTTACATTAGACATTCAAGTATGAACAGAAGATTTAAAAATTATACAACTTGGGCTTACACATATCAAAGGAATCTATATTACATACTCAGGTTGATATATACAAAAATTATTGGGCTTAGAGTTTCTCAACGACCAAGTACCGGCGGTGGGCCCATGGGTGGGTAGGAAATTCGAGGAAAGGATCGGATAGGTCTATAGTTCATGAGACTCTTTATTCTCACCCATCTCATTTCTCAGAACTATTGAGGTAGACTAGTTGTTATTGTGATGGGTTCAATTCACCCTTCCATTGCACATTTGACAGCGAAGAAGATTACAAAAGAAATAAAGGACATTGAAGAATTCTTCCCTCCCTACAGTCTCTATCTACTTGGATATTGAATAGAAAATTGACCTCCTTCCCTATTGTCTTCTTTAATAGAAAAAATAAATCCATAAAAGTAGACATTAACTTAGGGTTAGACATAACACAGTTTCCAAGTTATTTTCTCAAGTCATGTATTGTTGGTTATATTAATAAAATGCGCTGACCCTTACAAAAATATACCCCAAAGGCATAAAGACACATAGTTTGAGGGTGTCAAAAGAGATCAACAACACATTAATAGTAAAGGTGATAGCAATTACAAGTATAGGCCATGAACGACGCACTAACAGAAAACTTAGTAGCCCACCTCAAGAGTGTGTAGACAGCTCACCCACATCATAAGGAGGAAAATGAGAGGAAAAGGTGATTTTTTATACATCTTTAGACAATAATATAGGTGATACTATCACTAAGATTCCCACCAAAAGGGGGAGAAAGTGGTGAAATCCCATTATAAATATTGTCAGCACAAAGGGAAGAGTGTTGAGAAGGTTTCACATTCTCAACCAAAGATTGGAGCAAAGAAAGAGAAGTAGACGGAGAAGGGTCCACACGACTAGATAGAGTTGTACCAGAAGCAAAAAGAGGCATAGGGGTTGTATAGGCTAGATTTTCAACATGAGCATCATCCTGATTTGCAGCAGGACTATCATCTTGAGAGGACTTGTCATCAGTCTTTGATTCATCATCAAGGGAAGAATTAGAAGCCCAAGTGGTCAAATTCCCATTATTAGCATCCTTCCACCAAGTGGCAGGGCCTTTATGTGGAATGAGAGAAAAATATATTGTAATATGACTAGTAGAGAAGCATTGGAGACATCGAAATGGGAGGCCCTCATAATCCACCAATTGAGTCCACAACCTATCCCCACTATGAGAACCACATCTCTAGGGAGAGGTGTGGAGATATCAATGTCAACCAAAATGTGTGCAAAGGTGGAATGACCCATGGAAGTCATGGTATAATCCACCTTTAGAAATTGGCCAATGGAGTTTTCAATGGATTCAAAACAAGAGTTCTCCCAGAAATGAAGGTGAAGATAGGGAAGATAAACCCACATAGGATGCACACTAAGAGATTCAGTCAAAGAGTTGGAGGAGGCTGCCTAGGGTTTGGTTGAAAGAGAGTGATTCCCCCAAGCCCACAACTTACTCACCACAAAATCATGTTCCTCAAAGGAAGGAAAAATAGAAATAAAAAATCCTGTAGCAAAAGGGAAAAGCTCAATGTTACCTGAAACCAAGGGTCTCTAAGAGTTCATTAACCAACAATGCAGGTTAGGTAGAGAAGGCCATAAACTAGCAAATTTTCAAACTAATGCACAATGTTGAAAGTACTCCAAATTTTGAACCACGTCAAGGCCACAGACCACCACAGGGGAGGTCTTAGCATTTAAGCTAGAGGTCAAGATTTCACCTTTGGAGGAAGAGTTGCAGCAAATCTAGCAACATGAACAAAGCTCTGTCCACCAGTAGTAGAAAGAAGCTTTGAGTAAAGGGGGGAACATTCACAACTTTACTAGTGTGCACTACAACAATTCCACCTAGTCTATCCTCAAAAAACATGGACCCTCCCCTGAAAAGCGTGGACACAAAAATGGTAGCGCAAAAGGCATTGGTGGTAGCCACCCCACAAGAAGAGACAAGACCCTAAGTCCCAATCTCCACAACCATTGCATATCTTGGCTGGTAAATTGAGACAACATGATATGTAGTGTCAACCAAACCCATGGGGGACGGTGTTGAGGCCCCATCCACCATTGCAGAGGCCACCAATTTCAAAACAATTGCTTGAGTGAGAGTAGCGATCATTGGAGCCATATACTTGTATAAAGTATGAATATACATGTCATTTATTGTTATTATTGACTACTATTTATTATTTATTATTACATATTTAATTTAAAATTAATTTATGTCAAGTAAACAAATGCATATATTTAAAATAATAAGTTCACCTAGAATAGTAGCAATAGGGGGTCATGACACTATCTAAAGAATGTGTGTCAAATGAATGGGAGCACTAGCTTCTCCCAGTACCAAGCCTCATTTACCATAGCTACGATTCTCTATTGTTTTCTTTTTTCATAGATGTAAGAACCAACTATTGGCCCTTTTTTCCTTCTCTTGAATATCCTACAATTAACCTTTCAATGATGTCCACTATATTTGGTATATAGAGTATTTGTAAGAAGTTGGGTCCACATATTGGGGAAGTGTCAAGAAGAAAAATCTTGATAGGAATTAATAATTGTTTAGGGACAAGTACCCGAGCTTAAACATGAACCTAATCAAAATGAGTACCCATTATGGTTTGAGATCTCAACCTAAATGGGTATTTTTATTAATTCTTATCATTTGGGAATCAATACCCATTTCAAAAAGTATTATTTAAAAAAAATTGGTTTGTGACTCATTTTATCTACAATGACATTGAGAGCAATAGTCTAATAGTAAACAAGATAGGTATTCGCTTACTAGCCTATTAACACTGTTATTTTCTACCTCCCACCTCTTCTCACAAGACTCCCAATTGATAAAGACCTCCAAGTAGGTTTTTGGATTTTTAATCTATTTTAGGAATTAAGGAAATAGAACTATTTTTTCTATTTTCTTATGTATATATAGTTTAAATGTGGTTTGATATTTTATTGATAGTATTTTAGGTTTGAAATAATTTTAGTGTTAAACTTTTAAATTTAAGATTTTATGTATATATTTAGAATTTTGGGTTTAATTTAAATTTAGGATATTAAAAATATTATATTCAAATAACCATGTGATAATAATATCTTAGTGAACATAGATTTGAATTTCTAGTTGTAATCAAGGACCAATAATCACACCTTATCTACCTTCAAAATTTTACATCCTCAAGCCTAGAAAACTAAAACTTTTACTAAGAATAATGATAAGTAATCTTAATAAGAAAACCTCATGGTGGCATTTTAGATTTATAATTTTTTCCTTCGGGAAGTGAATTAGCTTACATCAATGGTCTAAATAGACTCGTATTACAAATCCAAAGACTAATCTTACCTCTATCTCACACAAAACAAATTATACATATTAGATCCATATGTCTAGATATCAATTATTTGTATCTCATGTATGTGATACATGCAAGAGCATGATTGATCTCCCAATTATAAAATATATTTGTAAAGATAAATAATGACTTTAAATTTAGAGAATTCATCTAAGAATTAAATGTTACTTTGATATATTGACAAATCATTTTCAAAACTCAAATATGTTTCCATTGAATTTCCAACTAAGTACCTATCCTTATTATTTATTTCATTTTTTAATCAATTATTTCATCAATTTATTTTAGAAGGGTACACATTGAAGTTTATTATTGTTTAATTATTTTGTAAATATAGTTAAATGTAGGTATACATGTATGTGAATAATGTGTGTTGTATGCATGTGTTCATAAACATATGTGTATGTTAAATGTATTATTGATTTAAATGATATCAAGTAATTCAATCAAATTTATTTATTTATGATAAATATTAAATAATTGACAAATATTTGTGATAGATATGCATATATTATTAGAGATAAAAAAAAAAATATTTTATTAATATAAATATTTAGTAACATGGATATTTACTTAATGTATGTGCATGAGAACTTTAACATTTTTATTATGCACGTATGTTTGCAATTGAATTATTAAGTGAATGTTTTTTTGTTGATCCAATAATTGTCTCACAATCATATTGACTAAAAAAAATTCTTCAACTAACTAAAAGAATCATCAAATTGTATCTTTCTCACTTGATCGCGTAAATAATATTATTACATCAATCTGCAATCAAACATGTATCTCTAAATTTTGTTTCATCCTCAAAGTTTATTTGTTCTCTAGCAAGAGCTCTTTTCACATGTGCTCCAATTCCATCATGTTCTCCTTTACCATGTTCAAGTTTAAAAGAATTGCATATATGTTGGATATTATTTGCATTTCTATCTTTATATATCTAATAAAATATTTTGAGCATATCTTAATTATTTTGTACAATTAACTAACCATGTTCAAGATGTTCTTCCATCTAGATTCTTCATTCTTTTTTATTTTTTCAAAAATATATTAAAATAATTAATGCAAGAACACCCAGACATATAAGCAAACAACACCACCCAAAAACAATGTTTGTTTGATTTCTTTAGTTTTTGCTTTGTTTTGGTTTTATGGCATCTCTTTCTTTCTACCTAGTAAAGCTCCAATCTGACTCATCCACAAAATGTGCCTAAGGCATGTTACCTATATAATCTAGCTATTCGGCCCCCACTATTCAACCACCCACCCGCATGTTACGTATATATAATATGGCTATCCGACAACTCTAGTCTCACCCTTATCGTTTCCTTATTCCAGTAGGTTGATTAATGGCAGAGGGAGGGAGATATAGCCAAAAGAAAATATAGGCACCTTATAGCCCTACTATTTGTCAGGGGTTGCCCTCTGCTGCAAAACATCATTTTCAAATTATATATGTAACATGCCCACCCCCATCTAGAATATAGGCTCATCGAGAGAGTTGTCGTATCACTCCCTAGTGTTGGCAGAGAGACACTAGGGAATAATACTGGTACTAGTGTGCCCAAAGCTACAATAACACTCGACCAACCAATAGTAGGGAGAATATTGAATAATAATAGTTATTTATATGCCTATATTGGAGAAAGGATTCTATACGTAACATGTCCACCCCCAACTAGAATATATGCTCATTGGGAGAGCCCTCGTATCACTTCCTAGTGTTGGCAGAGAGACACCAGGGAATAATATTGGTGCTAGCATGTCCAAAGTTGTAATAACACTCAATCAACCAACAGTAAGGATAACATTGAATAATGATAGTTAGTTATATGCTTATATTGGAGAAAGGATGCAAAAGTTGAGTTGGGAGCTCATAGCCTGTAGGGGTTTTCAAATTGGGAATGATGATTCATAAAATTTTGTCAAATATTATAGTGCAACTCCCCTAGAAGATTTGTCTACAAAATGTGGAATTATAGACAATGCAACTCAATTGCTTACAACATGCCTCAAAGAGATTTTATCCCATGTAATGCAAGAATTGCAACTTTGGAATAGAGTATGGATTTCCATCGAAGCATATACATGACACGTAACTTATTTTCCAGGAAACACACTGAGTGTAAGATATGCACAAGATAGAATTGTTGATAGTGTTATAAACTTCCAAGAAAATGCATTTGGAAAGTGTAAAACCACATTATGTAACCTTTTCAAGCATTCTAAAAATACCTAAAGGTCCTATCTTTCACAAAAAATGATAAAAAAAAAGGAAATTTAATGCCACATTGATGTTGTAATGAAAGTAGGAGGGGGTTGTCACGAGATACAAAGGATGAAAAACCACACTTGAAGTGAATAGAGAAAGTCACAGGGAAAGAAGGTGAAATCCAACACACCAAAGGAAGAATGAGAGAGTGGTGGCGTGATGGGATAGGGAGGGAAGAAGATGTGAGCTTCCATCCAAATAAAGAAAGAGTAAAGCAATGGTGTAGGAAGGGACCCATTTAGAGGGGGATATATGAGGTAGTTGTTTGGAGCTACATAGATGAATTGGTACAAGTTTCTAGGTGGAAAAAATAAAGGAAAATCTTATGGCATAAGAGGAACTGAGGAAAGAAGATATGAGTGTGTTGTGTAAGGATAAGCTAGAGGAGAGTTAGCAAAGGCCCAGGAAGAAGGGAGAAGTGAAACGCTAAGTTGAGAAGCTATCAAAGGGTCATATTGTAAATATGTGATAGAGGCATGAGATTTTAATTTAGATATGAATGTCAATTAAAATACTGAGGCATTTATTTGTGTTGTCAGTAATCCTTATCTCTACGTATAAAATTTAATTGGTGACCAAAGGGTAATTGAGACGAGTGATTTTTCTATGTGTTTAAGGCAAGGGAGAGATCTTATCTTGCATCAAATAGTATTAGAGCCTTTGTTCAGCATGTGGATAGATTTTCAACATGCGGTAGTCTGTCACTAAAATAAATAAGAGTAGCCCACACAAACAAAGAGAAAAGAGAGGAGAAAATTATCATGTTATGCCTTTAGTTGGTGAATGAAATCAAAGAATGTAATGCAAGTAAAATTAACTCATGCATTGATGTAAAATATGGACTTCAGAAGGTAGTGTTGTGAGGTTTCACAACATGCCTTATTTTTTTCTATATAGAATGGGACCCCAAAATTATTTTTGCAACAATCATAAGATATTGTGGATGATGGAATGCCTAAGTTAGAATTTATGCCTATACGCTTGTTTGAAAACTTAGTAATAATGGAAATCATGAAGTTAAGTGGTCTACCAGGATAGTTACAATAAATATCACATTGGAATGTAAAACTAAAATGATTACTTATTATTTTTGCTACTCGTCGATAGTAAGAGTGTTGGTACTATTGTAAGAAAGATAAGTAGTAGAACAACTTCCTACATTAATCTTGAGGAGAGGGTAATGTAAAAAAATTCTCAGATACACAAATAATATAAAATAACATTCATGCCACAACACAGTGATTGACATGGGAAATCCCCTTTAAGAAGAAAAATCAGACACTCCAAAAGTTGCCCATATATTATTTGGAAATAAATAAAAGATTATAATATACTTGCAAAGCAAGCTTCTCTTAGGAATATCACGAACTTAACTGAATGGTCATAAGACTCTTACACATACCCTCCATCTCACACAACTAATATATAGCAAATAAAATACAAGAGATATTCAAACTATATAACAAAACCACGAGCTAAAAACCACTTATAAAGTGGTGCCCATGTTATCTCCAATCAAAGATGCCCTATAATGTGTCAACACAAAAACCAACATGTTTACCTCCCCTTTATAGTTTATTTACATGTTTGATGCATGTTTACATTTCTTATTTTGAGAGAGCCAAATCCAGAGGCCATAACTTTTAAACCTGGTGTCCAATATTTGACGAATTATTTGAAGCATTGGAAAGCTCGCAGTATGATCTATTACTTTGTAAACCGCTACACCATTTAGCCACATTTTCATGCCATTTTGGTGACTTTTAAGCCTTCAAAGTTGAATATGCAACTTTTTCTAGCAATTTCCAAATGTGAAAACTTTCATATATTCGAAATTAGACATTTTTTATAGCCCAATTGAACCTTCGGGGAAGGAATAGGGAAATTTGTGAAAACTTTAATATCTTCCAAATTGGATAGCTTTTATAGCCCAATTAAACCTTTAGAGAAGGAATAGGGAAAACTCGTGCTCAAACAAAAAAACCTACTAAAAATAGTAACCCTGTGTAAATCCAAGGTTGAGACACTTTTTCATAAAATCTCTCACTTGCTAAACACCTTGCAACAAAAAGAAAAGGGAGTATCTACACTGTAATTTAATTTCTAGGGGCAGCAAAGCTCATAGACTTTGAACACCCTCTGAACTTCTTTGTTCTCACAACCTTAGTGATTGAATTTACAACATTCATCAAAATCTCCACCTTAACTAGCTTTGCCTTGCAATGCTTGACCCTATCTCTGACAAAATATTATTGAACATCAATGTGTTCAGTCTTATCATGAAAATTTGGGTTCTTCGCTAGGTAGATCGCACTCTGATTGTCACAATAAACTTTTTCGTATCCTTGTTTTACAAGCATGAGTAGTTTTCATAAACTCTGCTTCAATGGTGAAAAAAGAAACCACAACCTATCGCTTACTCTCCAATTAATTGCACCACCAAATAATGTAAACACATAAGCACTAATACATCTTCACTATCAATATCACATGCCCAATCTAATCCACGTAACCACGAATATCAAGGGGGATTTTGTCTCCTATCATATTACCATGATAACACAAAGAATACTCTAAGGTGTCCTTCAAATACATGACTCTTTTAACTACATCCCAATGAACTCTACCAGGATTAGACATATATCTAGAAAGAACTCCCACTTTTTGGTCAAGGTGTGGTCTAGTATACACCTTAGTATACATCAATCTTCTAACTACACTCTGGTAAGCTACTCTACTCATGTCTTCCATCTCTAATGGGGATTTAGGAAAATCTAATGAAAACAACTTTGTTCCAAGTGTAAACAAATACATAATGGTCTAAAATCCTACATACCAAGACTTTGTAAAATTGAGTTTAGATACTTACTCTAGCCTAGCCATAGGATTTTGTTCAGTCTATTTCTTCTAATTTCCTTCCCAAGAATGTGTTTAGTTTCACCAAGATCTTTCATTTCAAATTTAGCAACAATTTGAGACTTAAATTCTACAATCATAGATTTCCCTTTACTAATAAACAACACATCATCAACATATAATGCAATACACGGGAAATAATTTCCATTAGATTTATAATAAACACAATGATCTGATTTAAAATAATCAAATCCAAAACTTAAAACATGTGTCAAATTTTTGGCACTACATCCTAGGACACTATTTGAGGCCATACAAAGATTTCTTCCATTTGCAAACTAAATTATTTTTATCTTTTACCACCTAGTGCTCTGGTTGTTTCATGTAAATATCCTTCAACAAATCACCTTGAAGGAAAGTATTTTTCACATCTACTTTCTCAACCTCTAAGTCATAAGCAACGACAATGGAAAGAAAACAATATATCACCATAATCAACACCCTCAACCTAAGTGCAGCCTTTCGCTACCAACATTGCTTTATACTTCTCAATGCTTTCATCTGAACCAATATTTTTCTTGAACACCTATTTGCAAAAAAAAAAGGTTTTTAGCCTTCAAGCAATGGTACAACATCTCATGTATCATTCTTTTTCAAAGATGTCATTTCTTCATCCATATCAATTTTTTGGGATTTTGCATCATTCAAACCTAATGCCTCTTCTATAGATCTAGGTTCATCCATGCTAATATTTAAAGAAAAAATACATCTCTAATCATCAGGAGATTATTTTTAAGGTGGTTACCTATGCCTTGTAGACCTTCGAATAAGTTGAGTTGCAAGTTCTTCCTCCTCTTCTGAAGATTCGGAACTAGATGAGCTCTCCTCAACTTCTTGTCTATCTAGGGGCCTTGATTCAAATTTCTCAAGTGTAGAAGATAGTTGAATCATGTCTTCCTTTTTTTTTGTTCAAGATACAATGTAACAAAAGAAGCATCATGTTCTCTAAAAAAATACACTGCTAATATGTATTACCTTCTATACAAAAAGGTCCTGGAAGATATAAAAATATATATAATATATTTTTATATAAGAGTTATGTGTTGATTGTGAGTGTGTGTGTGTGTGTGTGTGTGTGTGTGACCTCCTAATCCAAGACAAGGAGATCCCAATTGATTAATCGAAAGGAGCCGATAAATGCAAAAAGGAATCAACTAGTTATGGATAAGGAAGGGAGATCTAATTTCTTAATTATGAAGTAAATCAATAGATCTAAAAAATCTTAATTGAAATGAAACATTTACCTTGAAATGTAGCAAATTTGGAAAAGCCTATTTTCAGATGTCTATGTTGAGTTTCGAGAAATTTTGCAACTGGATCTGGAATAGAAACACAGAGACAAACAAAACCCGGAAAAAATTTCCTTTTCTAAATCAGGTCAACCTTGACCTCTTTGCGGGGGCACAATTGTACCCCAAAATTTTGACCTCGACCTGCACTGCTCTGACAGAAAATCTGTTTGTGGATCCCAAAAGTTGGCCAAAAAGGGTATCCAAATCTGATCTGAAATTCATTGTCTTGAACCTGTACCTGCAAGAAAAATGGTTTTGTTTTTTGGGGGAGGGGTTTGCCTTAGTCAAACCCTAATTTAGGAATTAACCTTGAAATCAATAATTTAAATAGAGAATGCTAGCAAGTAGTAAAAGTAGATCTAACAATGAAGCTATGATGTTCAAATAGATATGCAATTGTATTTTGAACGTAAACAAGTATGTAAATATGAAAGCTTGGAATCAATATTAGAAACCATAAATGTAAGACAAAACCTCCATGTTTGTATGCTTTGAATCCACCTTGAAGGAAGAATGAATGAATCTTGAGGATACACAATGGATCTTGAAGGAAGATCACACCACCATGGTGAATAGATCTAGGGTTTGAATGATGAATCTTGAATGCTTGAACCAAATCCTTTCAAAGGCTTGAATGCTTGAATCCTTGATCTTCAATGGATAAATTGAATGCTTGAGAGGAAGACTTGAAAACCTTGATTGAACACTTGGAAGCTTGAAAACATGTAGAATAATGGATGCTTGAAAGTAGATGATAATGTACTTGTCTCCAAGTAGGTGATGATTGAAAATGAGAGGAGAGAGCTTCCTCATATACAAATCTAGGGCACAATCTTCTAGAGAAGCCTACATAGGAGAATTAAATTCCAGTTAGACCTATACCCCTAGAAATGGACCTATATTAAATATAATTTAAGATTCATCACTTCGGAACCCAAAACAGTCGACCCAAAAGTGGGAAATAAACTTTTGAATGTCCCCGACAGCCAACAAACTTTCCAATTGAAAAGGGGGACATGGGTTGAGGTCGAGGTCAACCCTGACCCAGGGAGTCATGACCTCTAGAAAATGTGCCAGATGGGATAAACAGTGTCCAAAGAGGCCTAATCAGGGTTCTAAACAGGCACAGAAGATGAAGAAGGGGCAAAAATGAGAGGACAACATGATGATGGCCTAAAACACCCCCTAAGGAGGGCTAAACATTCTTAACATGGAAGTGCTTCCATTTTAAGATGATAAAGGTCCCAAAGATTATATTCTTTCACACTATGACTATATCCAATGAAGATGCATTCACAGCCATGTTCTCCAACTTTGTCCACTTCTATGCATATCCCTCGTATCCAAAAAAATATAAGATGTCTCTATGAAAGCTTATGATATGAGCATCCCTCCATAGGTTTTTTATCAACAAGAGTTGATGTTGGAGACCTATTAATTTGGTTGCAAGAAATGGTAATAGCTTCATCCCAAAACCTTTGTTCTAAGCCACATCACTCAGCATACTCCTAACCTTCTCCATCAACGTCATATTCATCCTTTCTACAACTTCATTCTATTGTAGAGAATATAGAGTTTTCTTCTACCTATAAATGTCCCTTACATTCTGCAATTCAACGATTGCATTAAATTCTTTAAATCGAGTCAAAACATCATATTTAATCTTTATAAAATATACATATTTCCTTCTAAAATAATAATCAATAAATAAAACATAATATGCTGATTTACCAATAGAAAGAGCATCTACAGGACCAAACGTGTTAGAATAAACAAGATCTAGCACACCACGAGATTTATGAGAACTCAAGTAAAATAGAATGTGGTTCTGTTTTCCATAAATGCAATGCTCACATAATTCAAAGTCAAGATTACAATCATTCAAACCTTCAACTAGGTTTTTCTTTTCCAAGGCCCTTAGACCCTTCTTTCCAATATGGCCAACTCTCTAGTTTAATCAAATTGTGTCTTGTAAGCATTGTTTTAATAAATGTCCATGAAGAGTCCTCTACAAAGAAAAACACAGTCTACAAGGCACAATCAGATTAGACCCTTGGCTTTATGGTCCATAATAATATATTTAGCAGCCTCATCTAAATCTCTAGGTCTCATGGTATTCTCATCAACACCATCCCATAGATCTTTATTTATTAGAAAATCCTCCTTCTTCAGCTTCCAGATTTCAAAATCATTTCCCAAAATATTCCCCACGACTATTCTACTTGACGAACACGCCATCTAAAAATTCTTGCTACAAGATCACAAAGTATCTTCTACACTAGATCCCACTCAAATATGGTTTAGTTCAAAAAGAAACAACCCTCAACTAAAACTAAAGGTAATCAGGTTTTGATACCACTAGTGAAGAACTTAAGTAGTTGAACAACTTCCTTCACTAATCTAGGGAGAGTGTAATGTAAAAACATTCTCTAATTTCTATAACAGATACATGAACATAACATAATAACATAAAATAACATGCATACCACAACATAATGATTTAAGTGGAGAAGACCATTTTGGGAGAAAAACCTCACACTCCAAAAGGTGCCCAATATATTATTCAGAAATAAATAACAGATTACAATATACTTGTAGAGAAATATTCTCTTAGGAGTATCACCAACAAAAGATCTAGAGGTAATTGCATACCTATAAGACTCTTACACATACCCTACATATCAAGCACCCGAAATATATAGGAGATACAATAAAAAGAAACCATTAAATGATATTACAAAGCCATGGGCTAAAGACCACCTATAAAGCAGCGCCCATCTTATCTCCAAACAAAGATTTCTTATAATGTGTCAACACACACACACCAACACCTATAACTCCCCTTTATAGCTCATTTGCATGTTCAACATGTTTACATTTTCTATTTCAGGAGACCCAGCTTTAACTTTTGAATTAAGTGTTTGATTGATGAACCGTTTGAAGTGTTGAAAACCTCACAATGTGCTCTATTACTGAGAAATTTTCTACACTATTTACCCACATTTTTTGGGTTGTTTGGTGCCTCTAAAGCCTTCAAAATTGAATTTGCAACTTTTTTCTAGCAATTCCCAAAAATAGAAACTTTAATATCTTCCAAACTAGAGATGATCTTGCAATGCAAATTTACTAGCATGATTATCCAAGCCAATTGATCCTTCAAGGCAGGAATAGGGAAAAATTTGTGCTTGAACGAAAAAAAATTACTGAAAATAGTAACCCCCTGTAAATGCAAGATTGATACACTTTTTCCTAACACTACGCTCACAAATGGAAATAATTCACGAAGAAATGTAGTTGATTGGTATAATATTAAAGTTCAATGGGTGGTGGAAGAAAAAGTTAATGAGTTTAAGTGATCAAGTAAAGACAACAAAATACAGATAGCTCTGTAGCGCTTCAAGTGTTCCCAAAGAGACTTGGGAAGAAAGAACATGTATTTTCTGCAACAAAGGGATGGTTGAAATGGATTGACACTTCATTTTTAACTGTGCTGCTTACCAAGATATTCATGAGCAATATGAAAATAGCTTGAAGGAGGGTTGTCTAAACCTACTTTTTGAAGAGGAAAAGCTACACAAAACTATCAATTTCTTTATAAAGATTCATAACCGGAGAGAAGAGATCGAAAAGAGTAGGAAAATGGCATAAGTTTTTTGGTGGGTCCCTTAGACTATTGGTCTCTTGAATTACATTAATATTCCTTCATTCATTCAGTGACATAAACTCACAAAACAACCAAGCAATCCATTAAGGACCTGCACCATGATAGTTTTCCTTCACCTCCCAACTAGTGAGTAGATTAAAGGTCAATGGGCGGCGAAAGAGACAATAAAGTATGTTTTAATATTTGTAGCATAGAAACAATTGCTTTAATCACCCAATACCGATAGAGCTGGTAATGTGGCTAAAAGACACATCCAAAGATTGGCAAGTGACGAAAGGACACAAAACAAACATGGGAAACAAAAGGTGTAGCCATCCTCCTAAATTACCATTTTCCTTACAGCATCTAGAGTGACTCATTTACTATGATTATTAATTAATTAAAAATGTTATATTTATTATATTTCAATTGTTAATTAATTAATTTTTTATTTTAATTAATTAATAATTACAATAAATAGGTCATTTTGGATGTTCCATAGACATTGCCTCCTAAACTAATACATCCCAAAGGCAAACATAGTGAAACCTTAGGGAATCATAACACCTCAAACCTTAGGAATAGTCAAGCATCCTAGTTCATAATCGTTCCCACCAAAGTGATAAAACCAATAGTAACTCGAACATAGTGCCTAGTAAGAGAACCTAATGGGTGAGTGCACACGTCAATAGGAGAATGCAAGGCACATACCCCTCATGGACTTATAGTACCATTGTAAGGATTTTGAATTTCATGCCTTGCCATTAATGATCAAAAAGCCTATTTTATTTGGACGTGACTATCCTCCGTGTAAAATGCACCATTGACCAAACTTCAAAAAATGGAAAACACAATAGATTTTCACAATTTTTTTAGCATTTTCTCTTCATGATTGGCATATTTTATGATGGAAAACCACAAAAAAAAATTGCCAAAAAAAAACAGTATGTTTTCACGAATCTGAAAAAAAAAAAGTTTGACTCTTTTTTGTCTTTGGTGCATTTTACATAGAGATTAGCTGCTGCCATTTTATTTTAAGTATTTTCCCTGGGTTCTTGATATTGTTGTACGAGTTATTGATTGCTTACTAGCATAAATAGAGTAGAGGTAAAAATACCAAGATCGAATAGCAATCAATAGGTTAAACAAGGACATGTAAAGAAGAAAGGAACGCAATCAGCCTCTAGCACAAATATTTCTTGATCCAAATGTTATTCACTCTTGTCTACAATTATGCTCAACCAAACCCTAATCTTGTACGTTTCATTATAGTAAATCCTTAGAATGTAGGGAAAACCCTAATCTTGTATGTTTCATTATAGTAAATCCTTAGAATGTAGGGAAAATCCTAATCTTGTATGTTTCATTATAGTAAATCCTTAAAATGTAGGGAAAAGGTTTCAAAAACCTTTATATAGAATAAATATGTTCATTTCAAACAAGTTGGGTTTTCATCAGACAAATTAGGTTGTTAGAATAGAATGTGATAAGAGAATATGCATAGAGAATGAGGCCAAAGTGCAAAGAGATGGAGCCTAAGGGTTCAAAGTAGGGGAAATTCAAGAAGGAATTTGATTTTGAATACACCTAGATAGTAATCGTAGATGGACCATAAATGCTTCATACCCATTTGGGTTATTAGTATTTGGATTATTTTCTGAGGAGAATTCAAGAGCTAGTGGCAGCAAAAGAAATGAATAACTTGGGCAGAAGTGGCTTAAACCGCACAGTAGGATTTTCTATGTCTATAGGAGCACATGATTTAGTAGTGCAGTATTTGAAACACTACAGCCCCAATGTTATAAGATTCACCAAGAATGGTAAAGTGTACGCTGACCTAATGCCAGAGGGTATAGATGATACATTTGGTATCTCAGTACCAAAGATTGTGACAGTGATAGATATGGTGAATTCTCTCCACATTTTTGAGCAAGCAAAAAGTTCATGTAAAAAGATCATACAGGAAGAATGGACGACGAAGAAGAAGAAGAATAGAGTGCTTGCTAAGCTACCCAAGCTATTTTTATCTAGACGTATTTGGTGTAAATATAAAAGATGAGCAGAGAAATAGAAAACTATCAAAACAAGAACACGATTTTATAGTGGTTCATAAATTGCCTACATCCACTCTCAAGTAGGGAATTATTTTATATTAATCCAATCCACAATACCATACATAGAATGCACACGGTCAATTATATAGAGCTCTTCGAATATGAAGAGATGGGAGAAAATGAATGGTCATGTGAACGTTGGGCTTCATATCCCAACAGTTGGTGCCATCACATTCTTAAGCAAAGTGGTCGGGTTGAAGGTCAGTGGACAATTCAAGGGATGGATGTCTTGTTTCCTCCATATAGAACAAAAAGGAAGGTCAACAATCTATGTGACTCAAATAATTAGTGATTTCATTCATGGTATATCATCAACTCTTTTTTGGGATCATTTTACATGTCTTATTATATTGTGTTTCTTGTGTTGTCAAAGCCAATTTACAGGGGCTAAATATAGTCAGAACCCTAGGTAGTGGATCAGGACAACACTTGGTGTATGCTCATCACCGATATATTACAAGAGAGTAGTCTCAATTCCAATACAAGAAAATTAATTATTGGTTCATTATGTCAATTGTCAAAGAACTCAAGATAGAGTTGGAGTAAGAATCTCCAAGGAATCCCAAGACCTAATCAAATTCCATGGGTGACTAATTCCCATCTAGATACAGGGGTTCAAGGGAGAACCATTCGTGCTACGAAGGTACACTAGTAATTGGTTTGTATGAGGTGATCAACTTCTACCTAGCATACCATAATTTACATGAAGCTAAGCTTCAAATTCTCCTCAAAATGGGTAGATATGTTTTTTACTCATTGGAAAATGGGAAAGTGGACAACGATCTATTGGTTCGTCGTTTGCCATACTTCAATTTTTTTAGGAGTCATTCAACCCCCTGAATAAGATGCATAACTTCATTAACAAAAATATAGTACATGGTTTGCATATTGAAGATTATTGAGTGGAGCGTAAGGATGATAGAGAAGTAAGAAGAAGGCAATATTAGTAGCTCTAGATGCATATCATAGGTTTGTTCGACATCCCTCTATAGGTTGATAAAGATGACAAAGAAATGTTCAAATCTGATTACGTATCTGGGAACATGGAGGAGATGTCAATAGTTGAGCCTAATTGGGCTTACCCAAAAATAGTATCGATGGACTCGATTAATGAACCATTATAAGAGCTAGTAGATTATGGTTGGAAAAGTATAAACTCATCTTGAAAGATCAAGGAATCAACACCATTGCATTAAAGAAAAGAAAAAGGGGTAAAATCAATGATATGGAATATGATGATTTCTTTGTTAAGGAGAGAAACATAATGATGGAAACGAAGATAGATCATAGCACTTTTACAGAAGATGCAAATGTGTATACCATGGGACTACATATCAAAATGTGAATTTAACTTCCTGAAGTGTTATGACAAACCCTTGTGGCAGAGTAACACATAAAGCATTGACTTCAATGATGCCCATAGCACAACCAATTACAACCTCGACTTATAAAAATCAAGAAGTAGTAAAATCCCATTGTCCCCAGGTGCACAATCAGTGGCACCCTTATTTGCATCCTCTCTATCAGTGACAAACATGGTATTGCAAGGAGTCATGAGAATGTTGTTTGCAACTAAACAATAGAGGAATATTTATTTTTTATTGATTTATGCATATTTGAACTTAAGACCTCTCAGTTAGGAGGCTTTCCATCTTACCATTACACTGTGGGGTCATCTCCAATAGATGAATATAATATTCGAGGAGATGCAAGTAGTGATCCAAATAAATGACCAAATTCAAGCAAAAAGAAAGGCCCTGAAAGGTCAAAAGGACCCAAATCCTTCAAAGAATCATGGTAAAGAGGGTGTAAACTATAAATCCATTCTTGAGTGATGTGTAATTGCCAATTTACAATTCTTTGGCCTAAAGTTGTGCTTTGCAAGGATGTACCCCCTTGGTTGGTACCCTCATTCCCACATTAGGGACGCGCCCCCTGGGTTGTTACCCTCATTTATTATTAGGGTATCTATTACACAGCTCCCTATGATTTGCATGCATCAAAGAGTGTTTAATTCAATTAGATGCAGATATTTTAAGATAAAAGTCATATATAACCATTAGAAAAAAAATTATAAATTTTTAGAAGCTCAATGGTCTTCCAGCTATTCTTTGAGAAAAATGAAAGGAAAAAACACTCTCATCTTCAATAATCATTTTATTCCTGTCATTTGATGTGACCTTAAAAGGAAAACCCTATCCTTACAGGAATCTGATTTTTCTTTTCTTGAATATTAATTTTTTAACATGTTTATAGTTTACAATTAGACACCTACCTTATAAACATGAAAATGAAGGGTATTTATTGTGAGGGTATCTATTAATATATCATCTTAGAGTGAAGAGTATCAATTATTGATTAGACTAGCACTTGCACCAGAAGAGGGTGCAAGAATTACGCTGATAGAGAGATATATTTAAGTTAACATGAAAAATTCAACAAGATAAAGTAATAGGAAACAAAAACAAATTATTAAGAAAAATGCATAGTTGGTAGCTTGTGTATTCAATAGAGTTCTTCTTTGAAATCCCATATGAAACCAATTTATCAGCTACATAAATAGAAGCCTATGAATAAAAATAAATTTGAGAGATCATGATCAAGACTATGAAGCTTTTGAGAGACAATAGAGTGGTGAACTAAGTAGAATAATCACATTGGACTCATTGAAAAATTTAACAAGAGTTGCCCAATTAAAATAACAAAATATTATTAAATTCCAAGATATTTTATTATTAATTAATTTCACTTCAAATGTATATATATAGAGAGAGAGGGGGGGGGAGTTGTTGTTATGCTTTATGAGCATTACTGCCCTCTTTCGTGAAATGACATTCCTTTTGGACATTTTTACAAACAATTGCCTTCCAATATCTAGACATTTGCACTTCGCATGCATGACTATGAGGTAATTTGCCACAGTTAATCAGACTCAACTCAAAGCAATTTTGTATAACGTAACTATGGATCTCCTTTCCCTCTCAGAGGATTGCTAATTCAACACATGCTCGTCTTATAATCACAATGGTAACCTAGTTGGGTTTCAAATTTTCACCTACCTTATAAACATGAAAATGAAGGGTATTTATTGTGAGGGTATCTATTAATATATCATCTTAGAGTGAAGAGCATCAATTATTCTTTAGATTAAAAGTGCTATTGCAAATCATCTGCATCCAAAGAAGTTCCTTAAGCTATTGAATGTTTAGAAATTTCTTGTGTTCTTCTAAATCTACTCATGAACATTTCATTGAAAAAGGGTGAAATCTAAATAAAAGTATTATCAAAACTTTGAATATAAATAGAATATTAAAATAACACTTTATCAAAGCATGTATTATTTGAGATTAGTGTATAAGTTTGTTTTATGTTAAATTATTACAAATTATCACTTTGATTAGTATAAATGCAATGAAAACAACCAATGAAGAAAAAATACTATTACTTATGCTCTTATTTACTTGGGAATTTGGACCACGAACATGAGTTCCTATAAAAATTAAGAAGGAATTAGAGAGTATATATTATGTCTACTACCAAAACTGATTAGCATTAAAAAGGAAAAAATGAACTATAGTGAAACAACAAAGCATTGCAAAATAGTCTTAAGAGATGGTGAATTATTTCTAGTTAGATACAATTTAATTGTGCATATACAAAGAAATCAAATTTGCAAGCACATAAGTCAATTTATTTTAAATTATTCTCCTTAAATCAATCTTAATACTTAGTAATTGTGCAATTAGAAAGTGAATTTTACATTTAAATTTATATTAATTAAATAAAATTATTAACTTTATCATTGAATACAAATATCACTAGTTAATACAATTTGTCTGATTTTTTATTTCAACATTAAAAAATATTTTTTAAAAAAAATCAAAATCATTTATTCCAATATAATTTTATTATTGTTGTTCAATTTATTTGATTTATATTGGTCTACATGTAGTTTCTCTCCATAAGTTTGTAATATAACTCAAAATCAATATCATTAATTTTAAACAAAGATTATAATTTTTTATATAAAATTGTAAAATTTGTTTTTCAAAAAAATTGTATAATTTTGTTTCAAAAAAAAAAAACTTCAAGCAATCAAGTAAGCATGCATGTATTATATTAATGATTCAAATTGAAAAACTTTAAAAATAAGATTATAGTAAATAGCACATATTATTATTCATTGAGTAAGAGGCATTACATAATATCCTCTCATGCTTTTATTCTATAAAGCTACATAAAATACTCGTAGCCGTTGGCTCAAATAACAATACTTATACCAGACCGCAAGAAGTACAGCACGCATAGTTATTATCGAATTAGTAGCAACACTTTAAGCCCTAACTCTCGCATTTCAAAGCACCACAATCCTTTGAGATCGTCGGCTTACACACCGTACTAGTTGCATTTCAATTCTCAATATAATTGTACTGTCAGTAAAAATTTTACATCCTCAAGCCTAGAAAATTAAAACCCTACTAAGAATAATGATAAACAATCTTGATAAGAAAACCTCAGGGTGGCATTTTAGATTTATAATTTTGTAGGCTTGAAAAGTGAATTAGCTTACATCAATGGTCTAAAAATACTAGTATTACAAATCCAAGGACTAATCTTACCCCTCTCTCTCACACACACAAATTTATACATATTAGACCCATATGTCTAGATATCAATTATGTGTATCTCATGTATGTGATACATGCAAGAGCATGATTGATCTCCCAATTATAAAATAGATTTGTAATGATAAATAATGACTTTAAATTTAGAGCATTGAATTAAAATCTACTTTAATATATTGACAAATCATTTTTAAAACTCTAATATGTTTGCATTGAATTTCCAACTAAGTCTGTATCCTTATTATTTATTTCATTTTTTTAATCAATTAGTTTTAGAAGGGTACACATTGAAGTTTATTATTGTTTAATTATTTTGTTAATACAGTTAAATATAGGTATACATATATGTGAATAACGTGTGTTGTATGCATGTATTCATAAACATATGTGTACATGTAAAATGCATTATTGATTTAAATGATATCAAGTAATTCAATCAAATTTATTTATTTATGATAAATATTAAATAAATGACAAATATTTGTGATAGATATGTATATATTATTAAAGATACATATTCAATTTTATTAATATTTATTTAGTAACCTGGATATTTACTTAATGAATGTGAATGTGAACTTTAACATTTTTATTATGCACTCATGTTTGCATTTGAATTATTAAATGAATGTTTTTTTATTGATCCAATAATTGTATCACAATCACATTGACTAAAAAAAATTCTTCTTCAACCAACTAAAGAAGCATCAAATTGTATGTTTCTCACTTGATCCTGTAAATAATATTATTACATCAATCTACAATCAAACATGTATCTCTAAATTTTGTTTCATCCTCAAAGTTTATTTGTTCTCTAGCAAGAGCTCTTTTCACATGTGCTCCAATTCCATCATGTTCTCCTTTACCATGTTCGAGTTAAAAAGAATTGCATATATGTTGGATATTGTTTTCATTTCTATCTTCATATTTTTAATAAAATATTTTGAGCATATTTTAATTATTTGGTACAATTAACTAACCATGTTCAAGATGTTCTTTCATCTAGATTCTTCATTCTTTTTTATTTTTTTCTAAAATAAATTAAAATAATTGGTGTAGGAGCATCTAGACGTGTAAGCAATCAGCACCACCCAAAAACAATGTTTGTTTGATTTCTTTAAGTTTTGCTTTGTTTTTTGTTTTATGGCATCTCTTTCTTTCCACCTAGCAAAGTTCCACTCTGACTCACCCAGAAAATGTGCCTAAGGCATGTTACGCATAGAATCTGGTTATTCGGACCCTACTATTCAACCACCCACCTGCATGCTAGCTATAGAAACTGGCTATCCGACAACTCTAGTCCCACCCTTATAGTTTTCTTATTCTAGCATGTTGATTAATGGTTGCGGGAGGGAGCTATAGCCAAAAGAAACAATAGGCACCCTACAACCCTATTATTTTCCAGGGGTTGCCCTCTGCTGCAAAACATCATTGTCAAATTCTATACATAACATGCCCATCCCCAACTAGAATATATGCTCATCGGGAGAGCCCTCGTATCGCTCCCTAGTGTTGGCAGAGAGACACCGGGGAATAATATTGGAGCTAGCATGTCCAAAGCTGCAATAACAGTTGGTCAACCAATAGTAGGGATAATATTGAATAATGATAGTTGTTTATATGCTTATATTGGAGCAAGAATGTAAAATTTGAGTTGGGGGCTCATAGCCTGTAAAGGTTTTAAAATTAGAAATGAACTTTCATAAAATTTTGTCAAATATTGTAGTGCAACTCCCCTAGAAGACGTGTCTGCAAAATGTGGAATTATAGACAATGCAACTTAATTGGTTACAACATGCCTAAAGAGATTTCATCTCATGGAATGCAATAATTGCAACTTTGGAATAGAGTATGGATTTCCATCGAAGCATATACATGACACGTAACTTTTTTTTCATGGATCACATTGAGTGTAAGATATGCACAAGATAGAATTATTGATAGTGTTATAAACTTCCAAGCAAATGTATTTGGAAGGTGCAAAAGCACATTTATCTTTCACAAAAAACAAGAAAAAGGAAAGATAAACCACATTGATGTGGTAATGCAACTAGGAGGGAGAGTTCTCACGAGATACAAAGGATGAAAAATAACACTTGAAGTGAATGGAGAAAGTCACAGGGAAAGAAGGTAAAATCCAACACACCAAAGGAAGAATGAGAGTGTGGTGACATGATAGGATATGGAGGGAAGAAGATGTGAGCTTCCATCCTAATAAAGAAAGAGTAAAGGAATGACGTAGGAGGGCACTCATGTAGAGAGGGGATATATGAGGTAGTTGTTTGGAGCTACGTAGAGGAATTGGTACAAGTTTCTAGGTGGAGAAAATAAAGGAAAAGCTTATGGCATGAGAGAAACGGACAGAAGAAGCAAAGAGAGGGTTGTGCAAGGATAAGTTAGAGGAGAGTTAGCAGTGGCCTAGGGAGAAGGGAGAAGTAAAACAGTAAGTTGAGAAGTTATCAAAGTGTCAGATTGTAAATATGTGATAGAGGCATGAGATTTTATTTTAAATATGAATGTCAATTAAAATATTGAGGCATTTATTTGTGTTGTCAGCAATCTTTATCTCTACGTATAAAATTTAATTGGTTACCAAAGATTATTTGAGACGAGGGGTTTTTCTGTGTGTTTAAGGCAAGGAAGAGATCTTCACTTGCATCAAACGATATCAGAGACTTTGTTCATCATGTGGATAGATTGTCAACGTGAGGCAGTCTAGCACTAAGATTTGTAGTTGAAGAATGGAGATGTCTAAATAAATTGCCAATCATGAGGAAGTTTACAATTGGAAGCATGAAGCAATGTTGGAGAGCTCAAGAGGATTGTTGCAGTTATACAAACTCTTGAACAATTGAGAGCTACGAAGCCACAAAGAAAATGAATGCAAGTGAAAGATTATTTCTAATGAAAATAGTATGATTTCAAAGAGGTGGATGAAGTGGGTCCTAAGAAGGCCTGTGGCAATTTCATTCTTGCAATGATATTGGGAAGAGAGTTATGGGATGTGGATAATCCCATCAAAAAAGATTGTTGTAGATGGAAGGAAAAATAAATAAGATTAGCCCCACAAAAAAAAAGAGAGAGGAGAAAATTATCATGTTAGGCCTTTAGTTGGTGAATGAAACCAAAGAATGTGATGCAGGTAAAAGTAACTCATGGATTGATGTAAAATATGAACTTCAGAAGGTAGTGTTGTGAGATTTCACAACATGCCCCATTTTTTGCTATATAGAATGGGAATCCAACATTTGTTTCCAAAAATCATAAGATGTTGTGGATGATGGAATGCCTAAGTTAGAATTTTTGCTCATACGTTTGTTTGAAAACTTAGTAATAACCGAAATCATTAAGTGGTCTAGCGGGATAGTTACGATAAATATCACATTGGAATGTAAAACTAAAATGATTACTTATTATTTCTCGCTACTCGTTGATAGTAAGAGTGTTAGTACTATTGTAAGGAAGATAAGTAGTGGAACAACTTCTTACACTAATCTTGAGGAGAGGGTAATGTAAAAACTTTCTCAGATACAAAAATAATATAAAATAACTCTCGTGCCACAATATAGTGATGGACAAGGGAAAACACCTTTAAGGAGAAAAATCCCACACTCCAAAAGTTGCCAAATAGATTATTCAAAAATAACTAACAGATTATAATATACTTGCAAAGAAAGCTTCTCTTAGGAATATCACAAACCAGAGATCCAGAGCTAACTGGATGGCTATAATAATCTTACACATACCCTTCATCTCACACACCTAATATATAGGAGATACAATATTACAAGAAATCTTGAAACTATATTACAAAACCACGAGCTAAAAACCACTTATAAAGTGGTTCCCATGTTATCTCCAATCAAAGATGCCCTATGATGTGTCAACACACAAACCAATATGCTTACCTCCCCTTTATAGTTCATTTACATGTTCAACCCATGTTTACATTTCTTATTTTGAGAGACCCAAATCCCAGAGGCCATAACTTTTGAACCCGGTGTCCAATTGATGAATTTTTTGAAGCATTGGAAAGCTCGCAACATGCTCTATTACTTTGTAAACCGCTACACCATTTAGCCACATTTTCATGCCATTTTGGTGATTCTAAAGCCTTCAAAGTTGATATGCAACTTTTTCTAGCAATTTCAAAATACGTAAACTTTAATATCTTCCAAATTAGACAATTTTATAGCCCAATTGAACCTTCGGGGAAGGAATAGAGAAATTTGTTAAAACCTTAATATCTTCCAAACTAGATAGATTTTATAGCCCAATTAAACTTTAGAGAAGGAATAGGGAAAACTCGTGCTCAAACAAAAAAAACCTACTAAAAATAGTAACCCCGTGTAAATTTAAGGTTGAGACATTTTTTCCTAAATATCTCCCACTTGTTCAACACCTTGCAAGAAAGAGAAAAGGGGGGATCTACACTATAATTTAGATGCTAGGGGAAATAAGGCTCATAGACTTTCAACACTATTTGAACTTCTTTGTTCTCAAAGCCTTAGTGAATGAATTTGCAACATTCATCATAATCTCTACCATAACCATCTCGCCCTGCCATCCTTGACCATACCTCTGACAAAATCATAGCGAACATCAATGTGCTTGGTCCTAGCATGAAAATTTGGGTTCTTCACCAGGTATATCGCACTTCGATTGTCACAATAAACAATTATGGCTACTTGTTTTATTCTAATATCTGAACACAATCTCTTAAGCCAAATGGATACTTTACAATCATGAGTAGTTTTCATAAACTTTGCTTCAGTGATGAAAAAAGAAACCACAACCTGTCGCTTACTCATCCAACTAATTGCACCATGAAATAATGTAAACACATAAGCATTAGTAGATCCTCACTATCAATATCACCTGCCCAATCTAAATCCACGTAACCACAAATATCAAGGGGATTTTTTTCTCCTATCATATTACCATGGCAACAAAAAGAATACTCTAAGGTGCCCTTCAAATACATGAAGACTCTTTTAACTGCATCCAAATGAACTCGACCAAGATTGGGCATAAATCTAGAAAGAACTCCCACTTCTTGGTCAAGGTGTGGTCTAATACACACCATAGTATACATCAATCTTCCAACTATACTCTTGTAAGGTACTCTACTCATGTCTTTCATCTCTAATGGGGATTTAGGACAATTTGAAACAAACAACTTTGTTCCAAGTGTAAAGGAACACATAATGGTCTACAATCCTACATACCAAGACTTTGTAAAATTGAGTTTAGATACTTACTCTAGCCTATCCATAGGATTTTGTTCAGTGTATTTCTTCTAATTTCCTTCCCAAGAATGTGTTTATTTGCACCAAGATCTTTCATTTCAAATTTAGTAGCAAGTTGAGACAATTCTACAGCCATAGATTTCCCTTTATCAATGAAAAACATATCATCAACATATAATGCAATAGACGGGAAATCATTGTCATTAGATTTATAATAAATACAATGATCTTATTTAAAATACTCAAATCTAAAACTTAAAACATGTGTCAAATTTTTGGTACTACATCCTATGACTCTGTTAGGCCATACAAAGATTTCTTCCATTTCAAAACCAAATTACTTTTACCACCTAGTGCTCTAGTTGTTTCATGTAAATATCCTTCAACAAATCACCTTGAGGGAAAGAATTTTTCACATCCATTTTCTCAACCTCTAAATCGTAAGCAACGACAATGGAACGAAAAAATCTAATGAATGTTTCTTTTGCAACAGAAAAGAATATCTCGCCATAATCAACACCCTCAACCTAAGTGTAGCCCTTCGCTACCAATATTGCTTTATACTTCTTAGTGCTTCCATCTGAAGCAATCTTTTTCTTGAACACCCATTTGAAAAAAAAAAGGTTTTTATCCTTCAAGGAATGGTTCAAGATCTCATGTATCATTGTTTTTCAAAGATGTCATTTCTTCATCGATATCAATCTTTTGGGATTTTGCATCATTCAAACCTAATGCCTCTTCTATAGATCTAGGTTCATTTATGCTAATATTTAAAGGAAAAAAACATCTCCAATCATCAGGAGAATATTTTTTAGGTAGTTATATATGCCTTGTAGACCTTCGAATAAGTTGAGTTGCAAGTTCGTCCTCCTCTTCTGAAGATTTAGAACTAGATGAGCTCTCCTCAACTTCTTGTCTATCTAGGGGCCACGATTCAACTTTCTCAGGTGTAGAAGATAGTTGAATCATGTCTTCCTTTTTTGTTTGTTCAAGATACAATGTAACAGAAGAAGGATCGGGTTCTCTAAAAATAACGCTTCTAATATGTATTACTTTCTGTACAAAAAGGTCCCAAAGATTATATTCTTTTACACTATGACTATAGGCAATAAAGATGCATTTCACAGCCATGTTCTCCAGCGTTGTCAACTTCTCCTTTTGCACATATGTGTATGCCTCGTAGCCAAAAACTATAAGATGTCGAGAAATGAAGGCTTGTGATCTGAGCATGCCTCCATAGGGTTTTTATCAAGAAGAGTTTATGTAGGAAACCTATTAATTAGGTTGCAATAAATGGTAATAGCTTCATCCCAAAACCTTTGTTATAGGCCACATCACTCAGCATACTCCTAACCTTCTCTACCAACATCCTATTCATCCTTTCTACAACTCCATTCTGTTGTGTATAATATAGAGTTGTCTTCTACCTATGAATTTCCCTTACATTCTGTAATTCAACAATTGCATTAAATTCTTTAAATCAAGTGAAAACATCATATTTAATCTTTATAAAATATACACATATGCCTCTACAATAATCATCAATAAATGAAACATAATATGTTGATTTTCCAATGCAAAGAGCATCTACAGGACAAATATGATAGAATAAATAAGATCCAGCACACCACAACATTTATGAGAACTCGAGTAAAATAGAATGTGATTATGTTTTCCATAAATGCAATGCTCGCATAATTCAAAGTCAAGATTACAATCATTCAAACCTTCGCCTAGGTTTTTCTTTTCCAATGTCCTTAGTCCCTTCTCTCCAATATGACCAACTCTCTAGTTACATCAAATTGTGTCTTGTAAATATTGTTTTAATCAATGTCAATGAACAGTCCTACAAAAAGAACAACAAAAACATAAAAAGCGAAGGAATTTTGAAATGTCACCCTCGCCTGATGTTTCCCGCTCGACGGGACTAAAGGCTCATGCTGTCGTTGTTGGTGCGTTAAAACTGGTTGGTTCTAGTTCCTGCGGTGGGGGAGGGCTTGGGTCTCTATTGTCTACCATGGGTGTTGCTTCTTTTGCAGACATGGCTGCTTTGGAAGCTGACATCAATGGAGCTATGGCTAATACTCTTCCTTCTTCTGGGATTAGGGGACTTCATTCAGGTTCTGTTTCGCCTGTTTCTGTGAGTGCTCCTTTAGTGGTGAGTCTGGATAATGATATTGTGGATGAGATCTTTAAGCTTGCTGGGTCTTTTTCCACTAATGTTGTTATTTTTAGATTCAGGGGTTTTTGGCCTTCTCTGGCAGACCTGCATGCGTGGATTTCCAAACACTAGGAGCCTATTTTATCTGCTACTCTTGAGATATTCCCTGTGGCTAGAGGTGTTTTTATAGTGAATTGTGATAGAGCTATAGATAGGAATACTATTCTGTGTGATAACTATTTTACTTGGGAGGAGCGTTTTCTCCTGATGACAAAACCTTGGCATCAGGATTTTGATCCTCTTACCGAGTCTTTTAACAAAATGCCCTTATGGGTGAGGCTTCTGAATCTTCCCCTGCATCTTTAGATGGATTATGTCTTGGAATCTGTGGGAGAGGCTATTGGAGATTTTCAGATGGTTGATGTGGTTTCCTCTAACATTTTTCACCCGATGTATGCTTGTATCCTAGTGGAGGTTGATGTTTCTCAGGTTCTTCCTGAGAAGATAACTTTGGTGTCTCCTAGGGGATCTTGGATCCAGACACTGGATTATGAGGGTATTCCGTTCAAATGCAGAAAGTTCCATAAGGTTGGCCATATTGCTACCTGATGCTTATCAGATAGGGTAAAACCGAAGAAATCCACTTCTTGGTGGGTGGGCGTTGCTGACCACCATTACACTGTTGAAAAAGTTTCTAGGGATGGGGGTTCTGGCCCTGATTCTAGTGTTGCTTCCTCAAAAGCTGGCTTGGATCTTACAGTTGATGTTGTCCTTCCAGGTTTTGTTGTTGTTGCTTCTATTCGGTGTGATGTTGTCTCTGTTTTAGCTGTACTTCCGGGTGTTGATGTTGTTGCTCCTGTTCAGTGTGATGTTGTCTCTGTTTCAGTTGTCCTTCCTGGAGCTGCTGGTGTTGTTTCTGATGCTCTGGTTTCTACAGGGGAGGTTTTGGGGATTGTTGTTGTCCTTGTCCCAGCTGAGGTTGTTGGGGGGGGCAGCCCTGTTTCTCAGGTCATGGGCTCTTATGCTTTTTCTTTGGAGGTGGAGGAAGGCTGGACAATAGTAAAAGGAAAGAAATTTAAGTCTCCTTTGCCTTCTTTTGATATGAGCTTACGGTCTCATAAGGGTGGGCTTAAATGATTATCTTAAATGCCCTTTGTCTGGAGATCGTTAGTTTGGTCTTGGTTTCCCTCTTTTGGGAAAGCTTGTCTGTTCCCTTTGTTGTGTTTGGTGTTGTTTCACAGTTGTTTCGTTGTTCTCCTCGTGTTCTATCCTTTAGTGGTTCTTTGTAAAAGGTTTCGGGTCCTTTCAAAACCTATTTTTACTTAATTAGAACAGTCCTCTACAAACAAAAACCTTTAAAAAAAAAAAAAAACTTTGTAAGGTACAATCTGGTTGGACCCTTGGCTTTATGGTCCATAATAACAAATTCAGAAGCCTCATCTGAATCTCTAGGTCTCATGGTATCCTCATCAATAGCCTCCCACAAATCTTGATTTATTAGCAAATCCTCTTTCATCTTCCATATTTCAAAATTATTTTGGAAAAAAATCTCCACAACTATTCTACTTGACGAACAAGCCATTTGCAAATTCATGCTACAAGATCACAAAGTATCTTTTACACTAGCTCCCACTCAAGTATGGTTTAGTTCAAAAAGAAACAACCCACAACTAAAACCAAAGGTAATTAGGTTATGATACCACTTGCGAGGAACTTAAGTAGCGGAACAACTTCCTACACTAATATAGGGAGAGCGTAATGAAAAAATGTTCTATGATTGTTATAATAGTTACAGAAACTTAACATAAATAACCTAAAATAACATGCATGCCACACCATAATGATTTAAGTGGAGAAAACCAATTTAGGAGAAAAACCTCACACTCCAAAAGTCGGCCAAAATATTATTTAGAAATAAATAACATATTACAATATACTTGTGGAGCAAGCTTCTCTTAGGAGTATCGTCAACCAGAGATCTAGAGGTAATTGCATAGCTATAAGACTCTTACACATACCCTACATCTCACACACCCAATATATATAGGAGATACAATAAAAAGAAACCATTAAACGATATTACAAAACCATGAGCTAAACACCACCTATGAAGCGGCGTTCATCTTATCTCCAAACAAAGATGTCCTATAATGTGTCAACACACACACCAACACTTGTAACTTCCCTTCACATCCCATTTGCATGTTCAACACACTTTTACATTTTCTATTTCGGGAGACCCAACTTTCGAAGGTCGTAACTTTTGAACCAGGTGTCTGACTGATGAACCGTTTGAATTGTTGGAAAGCACGCAATGTGCTCTATCACTTAGAATGTTATACTATGTACCCACATTTTTGGGCCGTCTGGTGCCTCTAAAGCATTCAAAATTAAATTTGCAACTTTTTTCTAGTAATTTCCAAAAATAGAATCTTTAATATCTTCCAAACTAGAGATGATCTTGAAATGCAAATTTACTAGCATGATTATCCAAGCCAATTGATCCTTCATGGCGGGAATAGGGATAATTTGTGTTTGAATGAAAAAATTACTAAAAATAGTAACCCCGTGTAAATGCAAGATTAATACACTTTTTCCTAACACTATGCTCACAAATGGAAATAATTCACGAAGAAATGCAGTTGTTTGGTATAAGATTAAAGTTCAACGAGTAGTGGAAGAAAAAGTTAATGAGTTTAAGTGATCGAGTAAAGACCACGAAACGCAGATAGCTCTCTAGCGCTTCAAGTGATATAAACTCACAAAACAACCCAACAATCCATTAAGGAACTACACCACAATATTTTTCCTTCACCTCCCAACTAGTGAGTAGATTAAAGGTCAATGGGCGGCGAAAGAGGCAATGAAGTATGTTGTAATATTTGTAGCGTAGAAACAATTGCTTTAATCACCCAATACTGATAGAGCTAGTAATGTGGCTAAAAGACAAATCTAAAGATTGGCAAGTGACAGAAGGATACAGAACAAACATGGGAAAGAAAAGGTCTAGTCATCCTCCTAAATTACCATTGTCCTTACAGCACCCAAACTGACTCATTTACTGTAATTATGAATTAATTAAAAATGTTATATTTATTGTATTTCAATTGTTAATTAATTAATTTTTATTTTTAATTAATTAATAATTAGAGTAAACGCTTTGGAATGTGCTACATAGACGTTGCCTCCTATACTAATAGATCCCAAAGGCAAACCTAGCGAAAACTTAGGGAATCAGAACACCTCAAACCTTAGGGATAGCTCAACGTCCTAGTTCATAATCGCTCCCACCAAAGTGATAAAATCAAACGTAACTTAAACCTAGGGGAAAGGACCTAGTAACCTTTAGGGGTCCAATAACCGTGACCTTTTTTCATGTTGACCCCCGAATTACTACTATTAAAGGAGCCCCAAAAATGATAACACATGTACCAATAATCCATCACACATGTACTAATAGTCGATCATTTTTTAGCTTTTTTGGTTGGTAATTGGCCCATTTGTGCACCACTAGTGGGACATTTCATAATGACTACCGGAACATTTGGCCACAAGTACTAACAGTTTTTAGTGAACGACTATTGGTACAAGAGCATAGTGGGTATCAGGCGGCACTTTGAAATGGTCATTTTTTTACTACTGTGTTTGACGGTGTCTACAGAGAAAATTGTGAATACCCAGAAGCTGAAACCTTAACTTTAAGCAGTTAACTCACATACTAAGATATATTGAAAAAATTGTCAAAATCCAACATACTATTTAGAATTTGTAGGTGCACAAAATTAAAGTGTACGACTACTGGGTCCTTTCCCCTAGTGCCTAGAATTAAAGCACAGAGCTAAAGTAAGAGAAACTAAGGGCCCGTTTGGACGCAGGCATACGGAATGCCGGATATAGTCAATTCTGGAATATGCTGCAATTCTGGAATATCATATCCTCAAAATGATATCCGGAATATGTGTTCGACCCGTTTGGACGCACCTGGAAGATGACC
>MU224506.1:303562-325843 GCA_018584345.1 Thuja plicata
CGATATTCCAATTCCACCTTTTCAAGTGGAAGATGGTATGCCCGTTTTTTTGGCAAAATTGGCATACCAAAATTCCAATTCCATCCGTGCATGTCGACCACAAACAATGGATTTCAAATTCTGAATTCGCAATTCGGGAATAACGGCCGATATGCCTGCGTCCAAACAGGCCCTAATGGGTGAGTACACACGTCAATAGAAGAACGCAGGGCACATACCCATCGTGGACTGATTGTACCATTGTAGGAATTTGAATTTCACGCATTGCCATTAGTAGGTTAAGCAAGGACATGTAAAGAAGAAAGGAACATAATTAGTCTCTAGCATAAATCTTTCCTGATCCAAATGTTATTCACTCTTGTCTACAAATATGTTCGACGAAACCCTAATCGTGTACGTTTCATTATAGTAAATCCCTAGAATGTAGGGCAAAGGTTTCAAAAACCTTTATGTAGAATAAATATGTTCATTTTAAGCAAGTTGGAAATTAGTTTGTTAGAATAGAATGTGATAAGAGAATACGCACACAGGATGAGGCAAAAGTGCAAACAGATGGAGCCTAAGGGTTCAAAGCAGGGGACATTCAAGAAGGAATTTGATTTTGAACACACCTAGATAGTACTTGTAGATGGACTATACATGCTTCATATCCATTTGGTGTATTAGAATTTGGATGATTTGCCGAGGAGAATTCAAGAGCCCGTCGAAACAAAGGAAATGAAGAACTTACAGAAGTGCCTTAACCCGCACAGTAGGATTCCATATGTCTATAGGAGCACATGATTTAGTAGTGAATTATTTGAAACACTACAACCCCAACGTTATAGGAGTCACTAAGAATGGTAAAGTGTACGCTGACCTAATGTCGGAGGGTATAGATGATACAGTGATAGATATTGTGAAAGTTCATATGTAAAAAGATCATACAGGAAGAATGGATGATGAAGAAGAAGAAGAAGAATAGAGTGCCCACTACGCTACCCAAGCTATTAGATAGAGATGATTTTTATCTAGACGTAATTGGTGCCATCACATTCTTAAGCAAAGTGGTCAGGTTGAAGGTCGGTGGACAATTCAAGGGATGGATATTTTCTTTCAACCAAATTGAATGAAAAGGAAGGTCAACAATCCATGGGACTCAAATAATTAGTGATTCCATTCATGGTTATACCAGAAACTCTTTTTTGGGATCATTTTACATGTCTTATTATATTGTGTATTATTGTGTTGTCAAAGCCAATTTACAGGGGCTAAATATAGTCAGAACCCTAGGTAGCGGATCGGGGAAACACTAGGTGTATGCCCATTACTGATAGCTTACCAGAGAGTAGTCCAATTCCAATACAAGAAAATTGATTATTGGTTCATTATGCCAATTGTTAAAGAACTCGAAGGTAGAGTTGGACAAAGAATCTCCAAGGAAGCCCAAGACCTAATCAAATTTCATGGGTGGTGGTACATCCAATTCCCAACATGGTCATACATCCAGATACAGGGGTTCAAGAGAGACTCATTCATGCTACCAAGGTACACTAGTAATTGGGTGGTGTTAATGGAATTTTACAGACAGGTGATCAACTTCTACCTAGCATTGCATAATTTACATAAAGCTAAGCTTCAAATTCCTCCTCAAATTGGGTGGATATGTTTGTTACTCATTGGACAATGGGAAAGCGGACGACGATCTATTGGTTTGTCATTTTCCATACATCAATTTTTTAGGAGTCGTTCGACCTGCTAAAGAAGATGCATAACTTAATTAACAAAAACATAGTACATGCTCTGTATATTGAAGATTATTGAGTGGAGTGTAAGGATGATAGAGAAGTAAGAATAAGGCAATATTAGCGGCTCTAGATGCATACCATAGGTCTGTTCGACATCCCTCTAGAGGTTGATAAAGATGACAAAGAAATGTTCAAATCCGATTACGTAACTGGGAACATGGAGGAGAGATGTCAATAGTTGAGCCTAATTGGGCTTACCCAAAAATAGTATCGATGGACTCGATGAATGAATAATTATTACAGCCAGCAAATTGTGGTTGGAAAATTGTAAACTCTTCTTGAAAGAACAAGGAATCAACACCATTGCATCAAAGAAAAGAATAAGGGGCAAGATCGATGATATGGAATATGATGATTTCTTTGTTAAGGAGAGAAACATAATGATGGAAAAGAAGATAGATCAGAGCACTTTGAGAGAAGATGCAAAAGTGTATACCTTGGGAATGGAAGTAGTCACTACAGATTAGAATGTGAATTTACCAGCCTGCAGTGTTATGACAAACCCTCGCTGTAGAGTAACACGTAAAGCATCGACTTCAATGATGCCCATAGCACAACCAATTACAACCTCCACTTAAATATATGAACAAATTCAAAGCAAGCTGTGATCCAAATATATGAACAGCAAAAGGAAAGCCAAAAGGAAAGGCCCCAAAAGGTCAAAATAACCCAAATCCTTTAAAGAATCACGGTAAATAGGGTGTAAACTATAAAGCCATTCTTGAATGATATGCAATTGCCAATTTATGATTCTTTGGCCTGAAGTTGTGCTTCACAAGGATGCACCCCCTTGTTTGGTACCCTCATTCCCGTATTGGAGAGGCGCCCTTTGGGTTGGTATCCCCATTTGTGTACCGAGGACGGATTTTGGAAGTATCCTGCCAGTTGACACTATTTTTTTCCGGCTAATTCATTGAACCTGCATTAGATGTTGCTTCAAGTTCAGAGTTATGAAACTCGATTGCAAAAGAAGATGCACACTTATATAGTGAAACATTTGTGCATAAAACTGAAACACTTATATAGTGAAACATTTGTGCACAAAACTGAAACAGACCATGTTACTTTTTAATGCAATATTGTTCAGCATTAGTATATGATTATGGAAACTGGTATATATAGGTTTTTAAAACAACCGTCCTCTTTTGTCCACTAAAAAAAATGCTCAAAAAGTACCCCGTACCAGAAACACGTCCCTTCGTCCCTTGTTCACCTCATTCCCACCTTATTCCCGATATTCGGTGGAAGATAGGGCTGAAGTCTAACTTACGAATGACATTAATAGGCCCGTTTGGGTACTGGAATACTTTATCCTGGATATGGTCAATTCAGGAAGATGCTTATCCTCAAAATGAAATCCGGAATATGGTCTGACTCGTTTGGTTCACCCAAAAGATGAATGAGAAGATGCATAAAGAATTTTAATTCTTTATTTTTTTATTTCTTTGAATATGGTGTGTATATATACACACATGCACACATGTGTATATATACATACATACATACATGTGTGTGTATATACACATATATACATGTGTATATATACACACATGTATACACACACACATGTATGTATACACATACACACATTTGTGTACATATACACACATACATGTGTGTGTATACACATACATGTGTGTATCCATGTATACACATATACACACACACGTGTGTATACACATACATTTACGTATATACACACGTATGTATATATACACACATATGTGTGTGTATATACACACATATACACATACAAGTGTGTATCCATGTATACACATTTACACACGTGTATACACACACACACATTTGTGTATATATACACATGTATATATACACACACACACCATACATGTGTGTATATATACACATACATGTGTGTATATATACTCACACGTGTATATACATGTATATATATACATCCTTATAGCAATATAATATACATCTTTATAGCCACGGATCCCACGAAATATTAAATTTGCTTTTGTAAAAATTGGAATTGGAATTTGAAATTCCAATTCTACCTATTTAGGTGGAAGATGATATTCCCATTTTGGGGGCAAAATGAGAATTTTGGAATTCCAATTCCATTTTTTTCCAAGGACCCAAACATGAAATTTGGCATTATCCAAAATTAGATAATGTCAATTCCGGTCTAATTCCTGCTGCCAAACGAGCCTAAAGGGGAAGAGTTATTAGCTCTAGGGATAACTGATATAATTGTAGGTAATGCTCAGGAATCTCCTAGTTAAGGACACATGCTGTTATTTTGCGATATTATTACAGTTGTAACTATTTTAGGCTTAACCTATTATTTTATCCTCTTAAAAAAAAAGGTCAAATAATTTCTAATTTTGGGGGCTTCAAAACACCTACATCTATGATTGAATAGACTGATATTTTATGTTCAGGCAATTTTCATTGTTTAAAGTATATTTGTGCCTGTATTGCGTTTATCGACAAAATTCAGTTTCTGTTAAGTTTTAAAAGTGTTGGTTCACTAGTGAAAGAATAATAATGAGATGCATTTGCACTGCTATTTGAGTTTTATGACTTATTGCAAGGGAATTTATAACCATTTAAAATTGTTTCATTTAAATGCAACATCTTGTCTGTAACAATCAAGTGGATTGTTTTTCTCAGTGCTTTTATGCTTATTTATAAACAAGAATAATAAAACATTTTAATGACAATTTGAAAAATTGTTGTTGATTATGATGTGGCTAATGTGCATGCTTATGTTGTTTTTGTTCTATGTAAAATTAGTAAAATTAGTAATTGCTTTAAAAATCTATTTCTAGTATATTATTTTCTTATATAGGACTGCTTTCTATGCTAGTACACTTAAACTGATTATTCTTTGAATTTACATACAAAGGTTTCATTATTTTTCTTTAACAAAACTCAACTTAAATGCATACATATTTATTTTAAATCGCCATATAACAATGCATTTTTAACATCCATTTGATGAATTTACCATCTATTTTAAATAACATGTGAGAAATAAATTAATAATGACCATGTTTGCTACAAGGGCAAATGCTTTATCATGTTTTACACTCTATCGTTGATAAAAAAACCTCTAGCCACTGAGACTCATTTACTCATTTTCTTCAATAGGGCTCTCTCTGAGGTTATACCCTCAACAACATCACTTCCCCATGAAAATGCATCATGTCCAAAACTTTCTGTACTCTCATTCCTTTTAAATCACTCTTATGAAAAAAGGTGTCTACATTCTTTCATCTACAAGTTTCTACCATCTATTTAAATTTCGTGTTTCTCCTCTTATCATTTTTTCTTTGATGCCCTTCTCTTTTCAAAGTTAATACCTAAGCCTTTATGAATCTTATGTGTGTCACCGGTTGGTACTTGGAAGACAAGAAAAGATTGACCACCTTATCATACTAATAGCAAGTCAACACCTTTGGATCAAGAACATCATTTGTGATCACAAAGTGACAATGAAATAGGAAATGAAATGCCATGTTCTCCCTTATGTTTTATGAGCATATTGTTCATCATAATTATATATAAAAAATTTCCTTTGATCATTAATCTAACAAGAGCCTTCAATACTTAAAGTTGACCACTTTATAGAGCATTAAATCCAAAAAAAAAATGCACTACAAACTTTTGCTCTATTTGTCAGAAGTCTTTTAATTCACATGAATTGTTCTTTCATATGCATTACCCATTTTGATAATCTCAAAAAAAACCTCAACTTTAGTAAGATGCATAACTCAAAAAAAAAACCTCAAAACTTTAGTAAGATGCATAACCCTAGGACCATTGTCAACCTGCCAAGAGCCCCAAGTATTTAAGGGTACACTAGAGCAAAACTAAATAAAAACTGCACTACAATCTTCAGCTCCACTGCTCAAAACTTAATTTTCTACTTCACATTACTTGATCTTCTTGTTGACACTAATGCATATGCATGTCCAATTTGACAAGCAATGCCTCATTTAACCATCCATAGAAACACTTGATGTTTCAATCATTTTGTAAGGTATATCTACTACTATCTCAAGCTACTATCTCAAGTCCGAATCTTTCTATTGTGACAAATATATTAACCTAAAAAGATACTTATAACTATAAATCTTTATGAAAAACGAAAAAATCAAATTTGAAAAAATAAGATACTTGATTTCAAAAAAAAATTAAAAACAGACTTAATCATTTCAACTTTCACTTAAAAAGCTATATTATTTTAAACAGGGAAACACTTGATGTTTCAATCACTTTGTAAGGTATGTCTACAACTATCTCTTATCACAATCCTTCTATTGTGACAAATATATTAAATTAAAAGTTTATGTATAAAAATCTTTATGATAAATGAAAACATCATATTTGAAAAAAAATAAGATACTTGATTTTAAAAAACAACTAAAAACAGACATTAATCTCTTATCAATCCTTCCGTTGTGACAAATATATTAAATTAAAATCAATCCTTCTATTGTGACAAATATATTAAATTAAAAGACATGAATAAAATCTTTATGATAAATGAAAAAAAAAATTTGAAAAAAAATAAAATACTTTAAAAACAGACATTAATTATTTCAACTTCTACTTATATATCTAGAGTTATTTTAAACCTAAACATATTAATCATTTTACTTCAGTTAATTTGAACCTAGACACATTAATTATTTTACAAAGTTAATTAAATTTAAACAAACAGCTTTCAAATGTATACAAAAAAAATATCAACGATAATTTGTCTATTTAAATTTGTTACATATTATCATATATATTATGCATCATTTAGTATGAATTAATCTAGAATGAAATTTATTGCATATTATCATATATTACTGCATCATTTTAATTATCATCATTTTAGTTATCATGAATTAATCTAAATGAAAATTATGTGTATTTCTCTAATTAACGTTAACTGATATAAGGCATATATCTTCCTTCACAATATTTATATGAAGATCATTTTATTACTACATGCATGCATTGACACATGCATAGCTAAAAGACAAATTTGAAAAAAATAACAGACAGCAATCATTTTAACATTAAAAAAAAATTTAGTTTACACATTTTTAATTGAACGGCTATTTTATTTTTAAATAGTAATGCAATTCATCACAGAAACCTACATAAATTCTGAAACAGATTAAAACAAAACAAACTCATTATAACTTTTACTTCAATTAATTTTCATATAATAAAAGACAATTAAATGAAAAAAGTTCAAATACGATAGTTCTACAATATTGTTTACCAGTTACCAACTGTTTCTTCCTGTTAATTTACTTATTAACAAGGCATCAATAATAAATTATGTTTTTTATTATATGACATCGTTGGCCCCTACCATTCTATAGGCTCTGGACAGGCTGCTGTTACCCCTTTCTCGATTCTATACGTAACATGCCCACAATATAAACAGTACTAACATTGGCTTAATTATTAAATATTAATAATTTGATGTGCAAATGACTGTTAAATTAAATTAAGTTTTATTATATAACATTAATAACATGATTATTAAATATTAATAATTTGATCTGTAAATAACTGTCAAATTGAGTTCAGAATTGTTTAAGTTAAAAATCGATATAAAATTCCTTGCAGCCACTGTAGAATGCCTCTCAACTCAACTTAACAATGTTAGGCCTTACATACAAGCAAACTGATTTTAAAAAAGTCATATAAGGTTTTTAGCGCAATTTCATTCAGCCATTTTGGATGTAAACTGCATTAGCTGATAGGGACTACATATTCAAATATCTCTTGTATTTTATTCATTGTGAGGATACACAAAATTCTTACATTTCATTCTGAGAGCAGTATAAAAACTGCCTATAAACTGCATAGCTTTAGAAAATATTGCGGTTTTGAACGCAAACGATTATTCCAGACTAGAGTCGTTTAAAGCTAATTGCGAGGCCACAACAAGGATATCAATTTCCTTCGATATCATCATTACAAAAAAATATGATGCTGCATGGGAAGGCTTCCCACTACGTAAATGTGACAGAAACACTGGCACTACTTCCAAGGATAATGGTAGTGATTCCATAAACAATTATTTTGGAAAAAAGTATCACAGAAATAGCCTTGGTTTATTTAAAGCACAAAATGCAAATAGAAGAACATATTGAAAATGATTTTTGTTCGAATGGCCACAACTTGGAGCACAATTTGTGCATTGTGCAACATAAAGTGTGCCCAACTGGAGAACCTTTTCTTGACTGTATGAAAGAGTATTATACCTAAAAAATTTCCAAGACATTCAAAGAAACAACATACAGATGCCTTAAACAGTACCACCGTATTTCCAGACAAGGCACCTAAACCGCATTTTAAAGAAAATTTACGTACATATCTAAAAATGGCTAATTCCAACACAGCTACAAATGTCTACCATTTTCAAATTTTAGAAACAATTGGCATCAAAATTTCTAAATATATGGCCAATCTTCATACATAGCACAAAAATGAGTAAGAAGCATACCCAAGCAACATACCTCTGGCTAGAAAATCCCACAACATAGAGAGCAATGTTAACTCTGTCAATAAATCTTGACATGACAAACTTCATTGCACCTCAATCAAGTTGCAGGAAACCGTAACCCCAAAGAACAGACATATTTTGGGGAAGATTTGCCAGGTATTTATCTGCAATCGTCATTGAGAAAATTAAAGATAGAATAATAAGCTGTAAGCATACTAGCATAGTAAGCACTCCTATAGAAGAGTGCAGTATACCGGAAGAGCATAAACATGCACATCACCCACATCACAATCAATAACAGTTTTCAAATTCTCATGAAAAAAAATTATTATTATTCTTTATAAATAAGCTGAAAAGCAGTGAAAAAAATAAATAATCCACTTTGCTTGTTACAAACAAGATATTGCATTTAAATTAAAATTTAATGGTTAGAGATGGGAGATCGAGCCACAGAAAAATTCCCTTGCAATAAATCTTAAAACTCAAATAGCACTGCAAATGCATCTCATTATAGCAGTGCAAATGAATCTCATTATTATTCTTTTCCTAATCATAATTATTTCAAACTAGTGAACCGGTACTTTTAAAACTTGGCAGAAACTAAATTTTGTCAATAAATATACTCTAAAGTTCTAAACAACGAAAATGGTTTGACCATGAAATATCAGTCTATTCAATCATAGATGTGTTGTTTTGAAGCCCCCAACATTAGCAATTATTTGCCCTTTTTTATAAGGATAAAACAATAGGTCAAGCTTAAAATAGTTATGTAATGAAGGAAATAGGGTTCACTAGCTTGTATGGGTAAACTAGGAAGCTTAGGCCTATCTCCTCTTACATTAGAAGGAAAATGATCCACTTGGCCTCAAGAGGAATGAGGCACTAGGTGGATGCAATGATCCTTCGCTGTTACGGAAGATGACTATGCAAATGTATTGTGGAAATGCAAGATCTAGGGCTAGGTAGAGAGAGAAGATGGTTTTCTATATACACGGGACAACTTCGAATTGACAGACCAATTTCGGGACCAAATCTAAGAACCAAAGACTGTAACTGACCTACAAACTTAATTTCGGGCCGAAACAGGAGGTCTGGAATAACTCACTCACCCTAGACCAGGACATGGACAACTTGCTCACCCTTGACCCGACACTTTCAACGAAAATAGTTGTAGACTGTAGCCTTTCACCTAATCTATCTGTAGCTCTTCCTGAATGGGATTATGGAGGAGAGACAAAGAAACCATAAATTATACAAGCTAGCAAATTGTGTTATGCTAGGTGATCCATGTGAAAGGAGAAGGAAGAGTTGATGGGCTAGCAAGTTGCATTATGCTAGTCAACTCATCCTAAGAGAGAGATTGGTACAAAGAGAGTTAATGGTCTAGCAAGCTAGTCAACAAATCTTGAAAATTTGCACAAAGGAGAAGTCAAATGGTCTACAAAGTTGTGCTCTGCTAGTCAACCAATCCTAAGGATAACCAAGTAGGATAACCAAGTTAAGCATTGTATCCAAAGAACTCGGCAAATTGTGTTATGCTAGTAGACTCAACGTAAAAAAATTTAAATAAACATAACAAAAACATTTGCAGCAAGGAGGCCATATATGCCCCCCAATTAAGATGGCAAGATAGGATTATGTTGACATCTCAAGGAAAAGAAGAACAAAAATAAACAAACTTCAACAACAAGGAGATATCCTTTAAGCAACAATGTTCATTTAATCCAAGCCAAAGAGGACACAACTCTTATGAGGCAAGGAAGCGATGGTTGTAAAGAGATATCATACAAGTCTAAAAGGATCCTTTCAAGGGATACAAAAGATTAGGGAGAGATCTTTGCTCAAATACAACTACCTCAAAGTAGTTGTATTTGATAACACACTTAGAGCCCCCAAGTGAGGGATTTATTAATGATAGGCATACAATTGCAAACAAGGAAGAGGTTGTGATCAAGGATACACACCTCTTTGCATAAGAGAGAATCCGTCAACAAAACAAACAATTTCATATACGTAGGAATGTCACATGATAAACAAATACCACTTAACTAAAGGAAAGTGGATCCTTTGAAAGGATAGTAGATTGAAACACTACCCTTGCCCCCCTAGGCATGAAGACAAGGATAAGGAAGACTATTATGTTGCTCAAATAATATGACTGCACCTGAAATTGTACCATCGTGAATGACAATGAGCCCCCACGAGAATGGCTAACAGTGTCACATAATGTGGAGAAAAATAATAGGAACTTAAATATTATTTAAAACGATTGTAAATCAAATACAACTCATTGTTACATGTTACATAAATGATATCATAATCAATGAGTTTTTGAATTTTATAATGCAGACCTTGACAATCATTAGTGGAGTGGCCATGGTATTGATTATACATACAAAAAGGTCAATTCTGAAGGTCTTGTCTATATTTCTTCTTTCGATTGGGTTGGGTTACCAACTTGGCACGAAGGTTGGTCAAAATGCTATCTTGGTTAAATTGAGGCATGGAAGATATAGAAGTATTCGACAATAAAGGAGGGGTTTGTTGATGTGCGTTATATGACCCACCAAACAGTAGAACAAAATGCCGAGGTATCTTATCCTCTCTTCATCAAAGTCTCGTGTATGCTATGATTGTGAGAAGATCATACAATAACTCCAAGGTTCCTTTAATGTCAGGTCTTGATTGTGGATAAGCTCGGTGGTAAATGTGATTTGCTGATGATCACAAGGGGCCTTACGTTTTCAAACTTGGAATGATTTCACATCATAATGAACCCGGGAACTATCAAAAGATTTGCAATGAAGCTCTTCTTGTTTTTTTGGATTTTCGCGAGATATGCAGAAATAAAGGGGGTTTTAAGGTTCAAAAATTATAATCTAACCTAAGGGTAATGATAGCAATGGTCAGTACTTTGGTGGACAAATTCCTGAATAACCAAATTTCGCTTTGCCAAGTTATACTACAACTACGCAAGAACCAGTGCAATCTTCAAAGGTTATGCATAAGATTTTCATACCATGACAAATGCCATCATGAAGAACAATGTACGTGAATAACAAAAGTTAAGCATATGCAAGAATGGGGTTAAGGATAACTTTGCACAACGATTTACAATCAGTAAAACATCAAAAGTATGAACCAAAGGAATTCATCAAAACACCATCATATTTTCCATTGAAATCACAACACTTTATCTAACAACTTAATCTAAATAAGGGAATTATAAAACCAAGCAAGCTTCAAGACACATCAAATAATCACCCAACTTCAATGAAAATTTTATTGTCTCAATAGCCCTTAGCAACAGTCTCAAAGTTCCACTGCTTAGAAATGAGAAGTGATATATAGGTCCCCAATTACAACGAGTGGCCCGAATTAAAACAATAACTGATGGCCCAGATTTTGCCACCTCAGCCCTAATCAATGCAAGGGTCAACTTTGACCAACCAAGAAGAATCCACAACCTTAGTGGGTAATAAATGCCCACCTTGCATGCCAATCCAGGAAGAAAGTGGGATGAAATAAATGACTACCACACATGCCCACTATGCATTAAATGCATTATACATATAGAACTTGAAATGCTAATTATGAAATGATGTTTCAACATAACATACCAAATAAGTTCTTGGAATCTTGAAATCCTTGAACATAGCAAAATTACAACACGAACCAGAACCATTGAACATTCAACATGGTAACATAGATGATAGTAACATAATGATAATCACAAAATTATATTAGTTCTATGATTCTATCAAAGATTCAAAATTCATTGTTCAAATATGAATATCATAAAGATGATCATGATTACAATGAGTAGCATGATATAATTCATATGAATCATGATCAATATCAAAATGAGTACAAAATCATGTCAAAATGTAAGGAAGGGCGACCTCTAATCATCCCCCAAGCCAAAGTCCTCATCACTAGAACTACTAGACTCCTCATGGTCACGTTTCGCCAAAGGAACACCAACTAGCCCTACATCGGCTTCTGCTGCAATCTCGTCCTCATCAATTTGAGATGGATCCTCTGGCTCTACATCCCATTGTACTGTTGGATCTACGATACGCAAGACACTATGTACAGCAACTAGCTTCTCTGCACTCTTAGAGGTAAGTTTGTTCCTCTTAACAGAGTGGATGAAGTATAAGTAGACTAGTTCCTCTCTACAGCTAAGGAAATAGAAACTTGAGATAGCAAACAAATGGTCCTTGTGAGAAAATCAGAAAAGTAAAACTCTTAAGTTCACTTACAAATTTAAAATTTATAAAATTGAATATGTTCTAAAGATGAGGAACTACAAACCTAAGATAGCAATCGAATGGCCAATGTGCTAATCTTTGCCTTTTGTGATCCATGACATTTGCACCACAAAATCGGATGCTTTTGTGCCATAGTTTTGATGTCCATCTTTGCCAAATCTGTGTAACCTGGAACATAATAAGTTGTAACATAATGTCATAAACATACCTAATGGTAAAACTATAGTTACTAAACTCTAGATAGTAAATAACAGATATTGAATTAGCAATTACCTATAAGAGTGGTGAATTCCGTCCACTCAGAGTGAATCTCAACAATAGTATCACCATCATACATCTTACCCATGCACCTAAAGAACCTAGCCTTCACCTCATCATCTCGAAGTGGTGTAACTCTACCAGGCCTAGGCATGTACCACTTTGGATGCAATGCATGTGCAACCATGTGCAAAGGAGTGTTCAACTTCTCCCATCTGCGGTGAATGATTGGCTAAATGTGCTCATTGTAGAATGCTAAAGTGGGGTCCCTCTCACGCACAGCAACCCTCATCTAGCCAAGCATGGAATCGATGCACTCATAAACCTCTCCAAGGGTAGGTGCATCCCCATCACCATATCTGATCACCTGGAAAACTGGAGTAAAGATGGAGACTATGTATTTTGCATCACTCCAAAACTGATCACTCTTCATTGTCTCCTTCACCCTCTTCCCCTGCTCTGTTTTGGACTCGGCCCATCGATTCCATTCTTGTGTCATAACCATGAGTTGCAGTGGCTCTTGCAACTCAACCATTCTCTCCAAGAGAATGTAATATGATGCATATCTAGTCTCAACTGGTTTCAAGAACTCATTTTTGCGAAGCTCCTGAAGAGTGCATGTGAAGTGTGGTGATTGCAGATAAACATCTGCACATCTCTCGCATCGTTAACCACTCCTTTAATCCAATCAATCTTCCCCATGTCCTTGAGTGCATTGTTCATGGCATGCACACAACATGGAGTCCACCAAATATGTCTATAGGATGCCTCAACGAGCCTCCCTGCAGCTTTGCACACGTGTTGCGTCTGACACTACTTGGACCACATTTTGTGGCCCAACATCCTCAATGGCCTCCCTAAGAAAGTGAAACTGAAAAATTAGCATCTTTGCGATGCCTTGAACAATCAACTCCCCTCATAAAGTATGGGCCCTCAATGCATGTGACCATGATGTTGATGACTGGACGATGTCTAATGTTTGTACACCCATCCATAATTATGTTGCAATCTGACTCCATCAAACATGCCTTCATCTGCTCCATCAAAACCCCGATCTTGTTATACTGCCTATCCAAGATTGTGATCCTCAATTTGTGCTCACCTGGTGGTACAAATGATGGCCCTCCCTCGTTCGCCACCAAGGACATCATCTCCTTATAATAAAGAGATCGAGCTATATGCAATGGTATGCCATTGGCAAAGAAGAATGTACCAATGGCATCGTCTAACCGATCCTTCATGTGCACATTAAACAAATTAGCAATGGGGCTACTAGAACTTCCTACTTTTTGTTTACCCTTGTCACTCTCCCCTGCTGAACTATGAATGGATGAAGGTCCAGAAGCTGATTCTGACATAGTCCCTGCTCTCTGATGCAAGATACGCGTAGAAGTATCTCGCTGCCCCTGTAACTGCTTAATTGCTTGAACATGTTGCCTAGCAGCCAAAGACTTCGACACTGGAACTGCACTATCATTTGGAATGCCCCACATTTTGTTTATTTCAATTCTAAATTTGACATTTTCAGCATCTAACAGGAAATTGCATGAACGCACACCATATCTAGTCCAAAAGAGTTGTGAATTCTGTGCCACAAAAATTACATTTCCATCTTCTCCTGCCACCACTTGTATTTGTTGGGGTGGAAGTCTTATTGCAAATCGTTTTAGAGGAGACTTGGGATCATAAGGATCCCTAGAAAATGGTGCCAAAATCTGAGAGGGCAATCAATAGAAGGTGTTCCTGGTGCAACATAAGTAGATTGGGCTTCTGGATCAGCCCCATGGTCACTTTCCTCATGCTCAAGCTCATACTCTAATAAACTTGCACCCTCATAACTCAATTCCATGTCTTCTCCACTAGAGGCCATTTGGACACAGCATTTCACGAAATTATAAATTTCAGCCTAATTAGTAATTTAAAAAAATAAAAATAAATTGTTAAACAACTAGTTTGAAGTTTCAACCTAGTTCAGAAATTGAAATATGTTTCAGCCTAACTTAATAACAAAAAATTTAAAATAACATTATAACAAATCATTCAAAATTTTAAATATCAAACATTTAGATTTTTTAAAACAAGAATTCATTCAAAGAATTAAAGTTCAAACAACAAGTAACAAAAATAAAATTACTTTCAACAAGAATGAAGAATCTGAAACAATGCATTCAACATTTAGTTTTAGAAGAAGAAAACGAAAAATTTGATAAAACAAAGAAAATTGTAAAACCCTACCTTGTGCTTGATGAATCTTGATCTTCTTGCTCGCCTTGCTCCTCTTGATCTTGCAACCACTTGCACAATCACTCTCCAATCACTCTTTCAACTCTTTTTCACTCCTTCCTCTAAGTCGTTGCAAAAATATGAATGCCAAATGAAGTATATGGGACTTATGAAGACTTAGAGGTATATGGGACCCACATCATTTTAGGGTTCCTTAGGAACCAATTAGAAAAATTAAAAAAAACTTAAAAAAACTTCACTTTTTAATGCTCACGACTGGTGGCACCCTGTCACGTCTAGAGGACGGTCGAGGTACTTCTGGAAGTACCCACATGTCGTCCCAGAGTACCCGAGTTTCGGAGTACCCATGGGGTGCGGGGACGGGTGCAGTCGAAGTACGGTGGTGCTTGAGCGGCGGTTGGGGTACTCTGGTACGCGAAGTACCTGTCCCGGGGACATCCCAGTAGCAGGTACTCTAGGGTTTTGGGTCGGGTACGCATCCCTGGGTTTCACTGCTTCAATCACTCTTTCAACTCTTTTTCACTCCTTCCTCCCAGTTGTTGCAAAAATATGAATCCCAAATGTGAATGCCAAATGAAGTATATGGGCCTTATGAAGGCTTAGAGGGCCCTATATGGGACCTAAATCATTCTAGGGTTCCTTAGGAACCAATTAGAAAAATAAAAAAAATTAAAAAACTTCACTTTTTAATGTCTGCGCCCGGCTGCACCCTGTCACACCCCGAGCACAGTTGAGGTACTTCTGGAAGTACCCATGTGTCATCCCGGAGTACCCGAGTTTTAGAGTACCCACGCGGTGTGGGGACGGGTGCGGCTGTAGTACAGCGGTGCTTGAGCGCCAGCGGAGTACTCAGATACGCGAAGTACCCATCCCGAGGACATCCCAGTACCAGGTATTCCGAGGTTTTGGGTCAGGTATGCGTCCTCAGGTTTCACTAGAAGTATAGCCCTAAATGTGAGCAACTTTTCCCTATTTTCTGCTTCTGACTCAACGTTTCTTCTCATAAAGACACCACTGTCCTCGGGTTTCATTGGAAGTATAGCTCTGAATGTGAGCAACTTTTTCCTATTTTATGCTTCTGACTCAACGTTTCTTCTCATAAAGACACCACTGTCGTCCATTACTGTCCCCTTCCTTGTCATTAGAGCACAAGCCAGATATTGTTGTGACATCTTTGTTCTCTCGCTTCCCTGGATGAACCTGCTAAAATAATATGGCAAGCCAAGCCAAAGGTCAGCCTAACAATCAAACACAAGCTATGTCACAAGGATCGAGTTAGAATTCGTGTTCTACAACAATGAAATTTGGATGAAATTTGGGTAGGGCAAAAAATTCGAAAAGAATGTCTTAACTAGATTTGATATTTTTAAATATAAATAATAAAATTATAAAAATAATATTATATTCAATTTAAATACATTATGAAAATTTAAAATGTATTTATATTATAATATTTTAAAATTTTATTCGAATATTATCAATATATAAATAATAAATATATTAGATTTTATATACTAAATATATTATTATTTAAAATATTAACTTATAGATATTAAATAAAAACAAATTAAATAACAAATCTACTTGATTTAAAACATAAAATTAAAATATATTAAAAAAAATTTAAAAAGAAAATAAAAGCAAAAGTTATAAATTAAATCTAGATATCCAATATTAAAGGTGAGCTGACCCTAAACCAACACGAAAGCATAGAAGTTGTGTTTTTTCTTTAAATCTGTGGCGCTAATTTTATTTCCAAAGGATTCACCCCACTAGAGTAGGTTTCATCATTTGCCCCTCATCATGGTTGGTTGTGGAAGAATACATCCATGTCATTTGACAGTGGAGCAGTTTAAAAAAACACTTATAGCTGAACATATTCATTTCGATCAAACAAAAAAAGCTCTAAGAAACATTTTTTTTAAATTATTTTATTAAAGAGAAAATATGCCCCCTGCTCGTACAAATATAGGGCAAAATTTTAACGAATTTTTAGTCTTGATTTGAAGTTTGCCGAATTTCGAACTCCAAGGCTGAAATTTGGCGAACCCTACGACTAAGAACACGGGTACTTTAGATGACAATATCTGATCACCACAAACTGAAGAAAAACTTAAAATATTTGTATTAGTGAATTAATGCAGTTGTACTAGAAATAATGAATTTCTCAGAGCTCTAAAAAGCAGGTGGAATATCTACACCTGCAATCACCGTGCCCAACTCATAAAAAGGAATTACAAGGGCTTCAATGACTGCAGAGTTAGCTTTAAATACATGAGCACAACTAAAAAGCTTGCAGATCGCTACACAAGTGACCAACTTAAAGGTGTTGTTGCAATTTGATGTCAATAGCAAAGATCTCTAAACAATAATATATATCCCCCATATAAACAATAATATATATCAAAAGTAATCCATACATACCATAGTTACAAGACTCTGCGAGTCCCGAGCCAAGCCCGGGCTCCAGAGTTTTTCTAGCTTTGGACTCGGACTTGGCTGAGTTCAGCAAAAGTCCTACTCGGACTCGCCAAGTCCACAGACTCAATGGACTCGTCGAGTCCCGCCACCCGGACTCTGTTGTGGCCAACAACTTGAAAAGGCCAAAAAAACATTTTTTTAATCGGTTTTAATTGCTTTTTGGGGTTTATACATTTAGTCTATGACCTAAAAAGGTCATTCCATCACTTGCAAACATAGAGAAGAGAGAAAAAAGGCTTGAGAGAAGAATATTGGGGTTTTAGAAAATAGATTAGCAAATCGATTGGCTCTCATATATCGATTGCTAATTGTTTGTGCAAGTTTGTAGTTTGCATGAAGACATTGAGAGGAACTAAAAGAAGCATTTGGAGGAGGCCTCTACAAATCTGAGTTGCATTTCCATTATTTGAGTAATTTTGAAGAAGTTGCATTTTTTGTGTTGGTTTTTGAATTTTTTACATTCATGAATCATATTTCGGTTTCCATTTTGTTTAAACTTGACATTTGTTTTTCAAATAGATTTGTTTCATTTTATGTTTGATTTTTTTAGTGTAGATGCTTTTTTTTTCATTTATGATATGTTGCAACAGCAACATAATGTCTCACTCTCAGCCTGAGGGTAGTTCATCAGCATCTAAACCTAAATTTTACCCAAATGCAAGGGATATAAGGCTATAAGGCTTGGAAACATGTCATCCCCGGCCCCAAAAAAGTAGTAGTTATATGTTGGCATTGTGGTGTTAAATATAGTGGGGGAGGTATTAACCGGTTAAATATCACCTTGCACATATATCAGGGCTTGATGCTAAACCATGCAGATAAGCACTCGAAGATGTTAGACGTGAAGTGCAAGCTCATATAGAGGGATTTGAAGAGAAAAAAAGAATTAAGAAACAACAAAAATGGTGGATGGTGACACCTCTTGATCTCTTCGTTCTCCATTAGCTCCATCTAGTAGTGGTATTGTGAGTGTGACCATTGCGCCTCGGATTCATAAGAAATCCACACTAGATACCATTTTTGTTCCACGCACAACACCAGGTGCCCAACCATCGCTTGAGAAGATAGGTTGAAATAAGGAGAAGCGTGAGGCTGTGAAAATGGCACTTGGAGATTTTTTTTTCTACAACCACCTTCCATTTAATGCAGCAAGGTACTTGTTATTATTTTAATTTTTGTCTTATTTTTAAAGTTGAAAGTAAAACTTAATAAGTTAATAGTAATATACTTATTCTATTTTCTATTTATATGATTTGTTTTAGATCTCCTTATTGGCAAATTGCGATAGAAGTTGTTACTGTTTGTGGTCTGGGGTTCAAATCCCCTAATGATGAGGAGCTAAAAGGTCCTATTTTGACCCAAAAGGTGGCTGATGTAAAAGTTGCAATTGACGAGCAGCGTGAGGTGTGGAGGAGGAAAGGTTGCACCATCATGACTGATGGTTGGACCGACAAAAGAAATAGAACACTGCTGAATTTTTTTGTCTCCTCATCAAGTAATTGTAGACAACAAAAGTTGTACTCACTAAAGTATTGATTTACTGATTAAGAATTTAAATTATGATTGTACTAAATTGCTTTTTTTCTCAGGTGCCATAGTGTTTTTGAAATCAATTGATGCTTCAAGGAAAACAAAAAATGTTGAATATCTTTGTGAGGAGAATGTGGTACAAATAGTCACGGATAATGCAGCAAATTATGTTGTTCCAAGTAAACTTCTTATGGAGAGGCACCGCCACTTGTTTTGGACCCCTTGTGTTGCTCATTGCATTGACCTCATGTTGGAGGATCTTGGTAAACTTCCCTAGATAAAAACATATGTAAAGCACGGAAGGAGTATTTGTAAATTTATATATAATCATACTTGGGTCCTCAACCTTATGAGGAAGTTCACAAATAAAAAAGAGTTGGCTCGTCCAGGGGTCACCCGATTTGCAACAAATTTTATCATGTTGCAATCCCTACTTCAGTCCAAGGCTGCTTTGAAACGCATGTTTGTAAGTGAGGAGTGGATCGCATCATCATATGCAAAGACCAATGCAAGGAAAGATACCGCTGATCAGGTTTTTGATGAGGGTGGCTTTTCGCAACCGGTCAAGGAGATTGTGCAGGTAATTTTCCTTTTTGCCCTCATTTCCATTTTATTTCATCATTTTTGTTCACACTTGTTTATGCTCATTGTTCATTTTTAAAAGTTAAACTTAAAACTCAAAGCTTAATGTTTACACTTTCACGATGATTGTAGTTCATAGAGCTTGTTGCTCTCCTACGTATTGTTGATGGAGAGAAACCCTCAATGGGATACATTTATGAGGGCATGGACAGGGTGAAAGAGGCCATTAGATCTTTTTATGCAGGGAATCAGGGATAAATATGGTCCTATATGGGATGTCATTGATTCGGCATTCCAATTCAGCCCAAGTTTCAAAGTTGATGATGAGGTGTGGAGTGGACTTTTGATGTTGTAGAGAGAATGTCACATAGTGAAGCAACTGGTTCAAATGTAGTCCGTGAGATAGAAATGTATAAGAATGAACAGAGACTTATTCTAACGAGAATTGCGCAAAAAAAATCAGACATTACTGATGCCAGGTAAAAATCTATGATTCTAAATTCTAATTTCTAATTCTATTACCATTTTACATTGATGAAGTCAAAGTTATAGAATTGATTTTTAAATTTTCTTGTTTCAGATGCATGGTGGGAGATGTTTGGTACTACGGTGCCAAATCTACGAAGGATGCGAACGCAATTGGAGTATGTTCGAGCATATACACTCGAAGAAGCGCAACAGGTTGGTAGTGAAAAGGTTGAATGATCTTGCGTTTGTTCATTACAACCTTCGCCTTCGTCGTAGACAGATCTTGGGCACTGACACAACTCCTATCAAATTAGAGGAGGTTGATCCACAAGCGGAGTGGAACACTGAGATTGATGATCCTGTCTTCAGTGATGAAGACTTGGAATGGGTTGATCAGGTGGATCGAGAGGCAGAGGCAGTAGCGATCACACAGGAGGAGGCTAGAGCAAGAGGAGACCCAGTGAGGACTCTGAGGATGAGGATGCCATTGAGGTTGAGCCTCAAACACAGGGAGAGAAGATGGCTGCAGAATCTTCTATGACCTATCTTAGGCGTACTCGTAAGAAGATAGTGACATAGGCTACTATGAGCCTTAGTCTTCTAGGCTCTAGCTTGTATTTTGATATATGTTTTGAACTTTGGATTCTATGGATTTCATATTCCATGAATATTGTAGACATTTAACAGTGAAACTATTTATATTTCTAATGTGTTATTTAGTTTAACTTATTTCCTTTAGAAATTTGCATTTATACTTATGTGATCTATGTAAACTTGTGTATGTGTGCGAAGTAGCTTCTATTTATCTCAATTATTGTGTATTTGATGTTAATTAACTAAATGATGCATGAAAAAAGCTTTAAATCCTTCAAAATCTTTGAATTTCTTGGGTTTTTCAATTTGTTGAGTCCTTGCCGAGTCCGAGTCCCATCCCGAACCAGCTTGCCGAGACTGAGTCTTGAAACTATGATACATACACAGACATGAAACCATACATGTACCCCATGGGGGCAGAGAAGGGAGGGACAAACCATATCGGCATACCAAAACCAACAACTGCCCTTGTACCAGGACTGACAACTTAATATGATTGTTAGATTAACAATTTGAGGTTTTTTGTTAACATGGATCGATGTTAATTTCCTAGTTATATAGGCATACACATCTACATCAATTAAATACTTTGTGGAGTTATATTTCTCTTAATTTGCCTAATATTCTAGTTGTTATAGGCTCTTAGATTATTTTTCTAATTATCATTATCATCCTATTAATTATTCACTAACCATAAACATCTCATTAATTATTATAATCATAATAATCTTGATTATTATGATTAATCACAGTAATATAATTGATCATCATTATCATTTATAATTCTTTATTATTTAATTAATACAAGTTAATTATCCATTTAATAAAATAATTAAATTAATAATTATCCCCTCACAAGCTAACTCCATCAAATTAGCAACTTCCTCATTAAAAACTTCATTTGATAAATTAATAGATCTAACCATTATCCCCTCGTGAGTTTGAATTAGCAATTCCCTCATCCAATCCAATAAATTTGTCAACCTCCCATCACTAACTCCACAATCACTGATTACATTGCACAAAACATACTGTTAGTTTTAATGATCGTAATAGAGAAAATCTTACTATGATAATTGTGTTGATGTTGTATATATACTCTTACTGATTATGTATATATATATTATATATATAATAATATTGATTATTAGTATGTTGTTGAGAGAAGACAATGACACTGTTATTGATTGTCTTTCTCAGCCCATACTATTAGTATTAATATATGAATGAGGAGACACGACTGTGTAAAGTCATGACTCCACGTGGCTAAAGCCACGTCGAGTCATGCCTTTACACAGCCGTGTCTCCTCACGTTGTTTCGCATGAAGGCATATAGTATATGAGTGTTTGCATAACCATTCGTAACACATTAACAATGTGATACGATAACCATTAACTAATGGTTATCATATATAGTTAAGTCAGCGACTGTGTTTCATTAATAATGAAACCCGATAATACTTAATTGGTTGTGAATAAATATCGACTGTTATAAACAGCGATAATTACTAATTGCAATATATTTGAATATTAATAATAACATATCACATATATAAATAAATAAGTATATATATAT
>MU224506.1:347014-360940 GCA_018584345.1 Thuja plicata
CTTGCAATTCGAAGACTACTCTTATCGTGATAACACATTACCTCAACTTCATCCCTGTTAGTGGGTTGCACGTGCGTATTTTAAAAAAAATTTGTATGTGTGTTTTGCCCTAGTTTTGGGCATGACAAAAAATAACACTTGGGTTCTGTCAGATCTTCCTTCAAGAAAGAAACTCATCGCATGCAAATGGGTCTACAAAGTCAAATACAACGTTGATGGTACTTTAATAAGTACAAGGCATGTTCGTTGCCAATGGCTTCTCTCAACGTAAAGGAATTGATTATATGGAAACCTTTGCTCCGATAGCAAAGATGAGCACCATCAGATCAATCCTAGCCATGGCAGCTCAGTGTAGCTAGAAGGTCCATCAAATGGACATCAAGAGTACCTTCCTAAATGGTGAGTTATAGGAAGAGGTTTACATGATGCAACCTCCTGGATTCAAGATTGCTGGTAAAGAGCACCAGGTACTCAAAATGGTGAAAGCACTCTATGGCCTCAAACAAGCTCCTCGAGCATGGTACATGAAAATTGATAAGTATCTCACAGATCAGGATTTCCAGAGGAGTCCTAACTCAAATCTGTATGTCAAGACTACTGGCAGTGACATCATCCTTCTAGTTATTTATGTTGATGATCTGATTATTATTGGTAGTTCAACATCTTTGATTCAAGCAATCAAATAGTATTTATGCCAATCTTTTGACATGACCGACCTCAGGCTTCTGCACTACTGCCTAGGTGTCGAGGTTTGGCAGCAATCTCATGGCATCTTCATCTCTCAGTCTAAGTATGTCAAGGCTCTGCTCGACAAATTCATAACGTAGGACTGCAAACCTGCATCTACACCTATGGAGTTTGGCCTGAAGTTGTCCACCAAATCCAGTTCTCCAGTTGAGAATGAATCCGCATGCAATAAACTAGTGGGCAGTTTAATCTATCTCACCAACACTAAACCTTATCTAAGTTTTTCAGTGAGTTACATATCACACTTCATGACAGCTCATGCTTCAAAACATTGGGTTGCAGCGAAGCACATCCTGCGCTATGTCAAGGGCACTTCCGGCTTTGGTATCCTCTATGGACGTACCAAAGATCCTAGACTCATTGGTCACACGGATTCTACGTGGGGATGCTATGTTGATGATAGAAAGTCCATTTCTGGGTATATTTTTAGTTTGGGCACAAGTACTATTACTTGGACCAGTAAGAAGCAGTAGGTCGTATCTCTTTCCTCGACAGAAGTTGAATATCGAGGAACAGTCAAGGCAGCTTGTGAGGCGGTTTGGCTTCGAAGGATGCTTTCAAACATCCAGATGTCTCAAACATGCCCTTCATCCCTCTTTTGCAACAATTAAGGCGTGCTCAAACTCGCCAAAAATCTAGTCTTCCATGAGCGAACCAAGCATATTGACCTTCATTGTCACTTTGTTTGTCAGCTGGTTGAAGATGGATCCGTGGATTTGCAGTATGTTCCTACTGCGGACCAGACTGTCGATATTCTCACCAAGTCCCTACTTCTAGAGAAGTTTGTTAAGTTCAGGGGGCTACTTGGTGTAGTAGACAGATTGACCATTAATAGAGGGTATTATTATAATATCTTGTTTATTATTATTTTAATGGTCAATATTGTAAATCTTGTAAATATTGGAATGTTTCTAATATTGCAAATATTCTTTTTTTTATTAGAATGTTTTTAATAACAACAATTGTTTCGTAATAGAAACATCATCTTTGTAAAATAAAAATGAGCATCTTGCCCATTCATTAATTCATTGAATATTCTACCAATTACCTGTGTAATAAAAGGATAACCAATCTCAAAATACGTGGAAACAAATTATCTTAGCACACTCAAACCAAGATACTGAGGTATGATTGTGTTTTATCACTTCATACACCATTTGAGTCAAGAACTAATGGATTGCATGAGTACACAAAGGGATTACCAACTTCACATACAAAAAAATGATAATAACTCATGAACACATTGAAGACATACGACTCAAATGCATTCTTTGTTATCACTTTGAAAATACACAAGTACAAAAATCCCTAAATACATAATGCAAACATTAAAATTCTCAAAAAGTTTCTTTACACAATTCTCCAAAGTTTCCCCTCTTGCCGAGTCCCCCTTTACATTACAAAATAGCCTTGTCTTTATAGGCTTCATAGGATAACTACCTAATAACCAACTTGATAACTACCTCCTAACGACCTTTTTGAAATACATTGGTTTTGTAAACAATAAACCTTATTTCTTCTAGAATTTACGTCACTTTCACACAAATAAAGTCCTTTTTCTAACCTTTAGTTACAATAAGTGACATTAGTCACATTTACAAAAAGGCAACTTCAAATTTGTAATTATCAAGTTGTGATGTTGACTGAACTATGCACCGTGTATTCCTCCAATAAAAGAATCACTAGTTCAGATAAGGAACTAGCAACCATATGATCATTGAGGATGTGTTCTAGTTGCATCTTCCTGGCATTTTAATCTTCCATGAATCCACGACTTGAATCATTATGCCCTCTTAAGAACATTCTTTCATTTTGTCACTCTTTTAATAAGATATTCTGGCCGGATAATGTTTTTGTACTTCTTCCTTCATAAACTCCACAAGGATAATATTCCAAGTGTTATAATATGTCTATTAGATTTGAGCATCAACTAATGGATGGAGTAATATCAATTCATAATCAAAGACATAACATTAACTCTGGACATACGAATATCCACAATTGTCATAGATTTAGGTGGTATTTGGATGATAAGGTTTAGGGTCTCCTCATGCCTTCTTTGCGACCTTAAGAAAACCCTTGAAGGTATCCCCATAAATAACCTTTGTAACATAGTAATGAGTGAGTGCTTCTATTGGGCTACTGCTCATATCAACATAAATTATTGTTAACAATTGTGTATAATAGTCCCAATCCAATCTTTGCAACTAGCTCCTCGAGCCTTTACCACTCTACTACTTGAAAATCAACTATTACCATTTCCCTAATGCCTCATTTTATCAACCTCTCCACATCCTCCACACATTCATCAATTAATGCAAATGACTATTTTATTTCTCGAGGTTTAGTTGATCAAGCATAAGATTCCTTCAAGCTCAGGTTTGTTCCAATCTACTTAAACTTTGGATAAATGTATGCATTTGAAGCATAGAAAGACTTGTTTCAGATTGATAACATAAGCATCATGAGTGGTCCATCCAAGGTGATCACGAGCAATATGTCTGATGTAACCCACAAATTTGATGATTTTGATTTGGTTCGACAATAAAGGAGATTCTAAACTTTTCATTTGGTCCCTCATATGGCTGCGCGAGATGTGCATATAGTGAATAAATCATAGCATAACTTTATAAAGTTCATAAACATATTTCCGAATTCCCTGGTGCCTCATTTGGTATATGTAACACAAAGTGATGCAATAAGTACAAGTTGTGAGTAACACTTCACATATGAGTTTGTAGAAGAGTTAATTCCGCAATATGACCCAACTACGATGGCAACCAGCGTAGGCATTTGCTTGATAATTTATAAAGCCTTTTTAACAAATCCATTTCCTATCATTTTCTTTTGCTTGAAGGTTTCTACAGATTCTTCAACCAATTGTGCATTTCACTTGCAGGTTGCATTAGCTCGAAATTCTCTAAAGTCTTTTCACCAAATTAATTTTATGCACACGCTCCATTCATTTCTTTTCGTTTCTCATTATAGAATTTTGTTAAACAGTCCACTCGCATTGTTTACGCCTTCATATTCATGAGAGTGCATTTCTTGTGAGACATACAATCAATTCAAGCGCCTTGTTAATGATTCCACATTTTGCATGCATGTCACGCACTGTCCACGCCACAACATATGACAAATTCCTACTTTCAATGTGTTCATACGCATATTCCAAGGCTCCCATTAAATTCTATGTGATTTGAAATCATTCTATTCCTTGAGACACCTCCTCTCATTGAGGTACTTGATCAAACAGTTTGCATGTTTTTGTGAATGCTAAGGTTGCGAGGATGCTAGCAAAGATTCGTGGAATCTGGTTTCACTTCTTTCATTTCCTATTGTTTGGAAGTGACTAAAGCCTCTTCTAATAAATATATGGTTGTGAATCAATGAGCAGGTTGTGGGTATGAAGGTCGGCCACTTGTTTTCACTAATAAAACCTGCTTCATCTGTACTTGTGATGCGTATGAGATCACATTTCTTTGAGAGATTTTGTAAAATGATTCAAGTGCCTTGTTTGCACTTTGATATCTTGTATACGCCTGTCAAAATCATCTTTGCAATATTAAATTGGAGAACTCAATTTTTAATGTAGTTATATTAACCACTTTAGGTTGTGTTTTGAAAATTCAAAACTCACAATTCAATTGCTCTGCATTAAATTGGAGAACTCAATTTTTAATGTAGTTATATTAACCACTTTAGGTTTTGTTTTGAAAATTCAAAACTCACAATTCAATTGCTCTGCATCCATATTTTACCATTCACAATTTACCATGCGCATTCACTTTTCACTGTTTGTAACCCTTTGCATTCACTTTTTGAAACTATAACTGGGTTATGAGTTAAGGATTGTGATTTCTCAACGCATAGCTCACATCCTCCAAATTTTCTATTTACCATGCATATCTCACCTCCGCATTCACTTTTGACCATCCACAACCTCCAACATTCACTTATGGAAACTCATAACTAGGTTATGAGTTATGGATTGTGATTTCATAACGCAAGACTTGTCAAGATCACAAACTTTTTTTCATTTTTTGATTTTATATTTATTTTTAATAAGTGAATATTTTTTATTTTGATTAAAATTTAATTTTCTTCACTTCTTTTTTGAGAATTTTATCACAACTTTTAGCCAAGGAGGAATTCGAATTTGAAAATTTGACCAAACAAAAAATGGGAGGTGAAAAAGCTTTTAAGATGAGATTTTAACATTTTCGGAATGTAGGTTTATGAAGATGTAAACATTAAAATCTCAAAAATGGTGAAGTGAGTTTTTGAGAAAATTGGCCTCATTGCTCAAAATGGTATTAAAGTGAAGTGTATAAGACAATTTCCCTTAACACCTTTTAATTTTCAAAATTTTAATGTTTCTGAATTTTGACCAGTGCATGACAGATTTGTACATGACAGGACTTGGAGATAAGCTAGACAAGAGATTCAATGTAAAAAAATTAAATTTTGTCCGGCTTGAAAATGAGGTAACACACATATAAGGCGCCTCGAGCTTATTCCTTTCCATCAAGCCAAGGTTAAGAATGACACCTGCCATTCAGCCTCTCAACCCCAATTGAGGTTAACACTACTCGAATGGAGCTTAGGTGCTATATGCATCCCTTAGAATGTATTCCACCATAATGTGCATGCGGAATTCCCTTAAGGCCTTTCACAACAATCCATCGACATTATGAAGTACTAGGGGAAATGATACAATGTGCCTCGACCCTATCCATCAAGCCCAAGAGCACAAAATGACACCTGCCATGCAGCTTCCCAGTCCCTCTCCGATCACCACTACTCGAATGAACCTTATGCAAATTGCATGTAACATATCTCCCCTCCATAATGGGACACATTATTGGTTGAAAGTTTTAAAGAAATCTTCATCATTATTAATTATCCATACATTCCTACTTCCTATCAAATGGAAGACAAGATAATAAATCAGCCAGATCAGCATGCACTATGCACCATACCAAGACCTTGAACGGTTTATAAAATGCAGTCTAATTTATTAACTGTGAGACTGCATATTTCTTTCTCAGTTGCATGCTTATTCTTTCTTCAATTCCTTGCTGACTTCTTCCTATCGTGGCTTTATATCCTTTTGTTTCCCTCAAGAGATGCAATATTTGGAGGCATCTGCCCTTCCATAAGGGATCCTGTCCTTTGGATCTGATTGTTGGTGATGCCTTTTCATAAGAATTATTCATCGAAAACTATTCCTTTACATACTTGAATTGCTGGAGTAATATTGTTCTTCTTTCTTCCAGGCAACCTTTAGGATCTGCCTTAAAGGTCTGCCCTAAATAAGCTTGAAACCCTGCTCTACTTCTGCCTTATATCTGCTCTTAGTTCTGCTTAAAGATCTGATTATAAATTTTCTCTTAGATCTACTAGAAGTATTCGCAAAGATCTACTTTTATTGATCTTTCACCTCTCACACAAGTCTTCTGTTGTACCCATAATATCTCCCTTTTTACCTCCTAAAATAAAACCTTTTTCCCTTTATAACTTCCAATGTAAGGGAGAGGTCACATTTCTTCATCATGTCTGCCTTTTGGCAAGAGACACAACTTTTCACAGTTAACACCCTTTGGATTTGTGCAACCCTTCATAATTTCTGCCCTTTGAAAGAGTCACTTATTTACTTCTCATCCCTTTATTAATCCCTACTTGATTCTCATGCTGCATTCTTTCGTACTTCCTTTCTTTCCCTCCAATGAAGTTATCTTCTCTCCTTTTTATATCTCATGTTTGAGGGAAACACGACTTTTCAATTCATGCCTTTTGACCATTCATTTAACTTAATTTAAATTATTTTTAATTTTAGTCTTTTATATTTTTAATTTAATTATTATTGTTTATTATTAAGACAAGAGGACATGACAGTGCTTGAACCAAAGATTCAATCCTTTCGAAGTTTTTTGAATTTCGGTTATCATCATAGGAACTTAAAATTTAAGGCATGAAATGTAGCATACAGCCATACAAATAGTCAAGAAGATTCAATAAGTACATTTAATCATAACAGACAAAAAAGCTTAGCCCCAATAATTAATTATTTTCTACGTTACACCATAATACATCCCCTACGGAATTCCATATCCCCATTGCTGAAACTTTTCAAGAACATGGGCTATTGAGAAACATCCCTGAAGCCGTCTCCAATCAAAAAACATGTAGGCAATCTCCAATAACATGGGAAAATTGTCCAGATAACTTTGAAAATGCCTTTGCATGTTCTACCCTTGTTGCCAAGAGCATCTTGTTAGAAGTTTCAATCATCTATGCCAGATTAGCAGCTGTAGACGGAGCAATTTTACCTGTAGCATATACTGATTGATGAAAGCAATTTATCTGAAGCTTAATTTTGAATCCAACTTCAGATCTGATCTAACAATGGTGTTAGTTTGTTCATATTTGAGGAGAAAATTCAATCTATTAATGTCTATCTAAGCAACTGTTTTGTCATTGACATTCAATTTTAGCTGTTGGGGTGTGTGTATAAAACTACTCTTAACAGGTAGTAACCTTCCAGATTCCCTGTCATTCTCAAAATCAAATTTGTGTTACTCCAAGCTACTTTCACATTCTTGTGAATTCTTATCCACTGAGCTGTTTGGAACAGCTCAAAGATCCAATTGAGCAGTAATACATCAATATGTTAGCAGTAATACATCACCCATTATGCAAAAATCATGTAAATAGGGCACGTCCATGATACAGTTTACAGCCATTTTTTCAGCTTTAAATTCAGCCCTCATGCTTGCAACACCTAGTGAAATAGCCTCTTTGTACTTTATTGATAACTGACTACTCAAAAGAAGAGAAAGATAAGACAATTTCAGATGGCTATTTCCAGATATCATATATATATTTTGGAGGTAAGCTGATTCATTCATCTTGTCTAAGATATTCCAGTACTTGTAATAGGAACTAACAAATTTAATTCATCCAGGACCTTTCGACAAATCTCAATTCAGCTCTAATGTTATGTAATATGATCTATAATGTATGCAATGAATGACTTATAAGTTATATATGAATAATTAAAATTTTCATTATTTTTTTTTATTTTACCTATGCTTTTAATTGTTGTCCCCTAAATAAAGCCCTCCCATCTGCACCGTTCTGAAAATGCATCCCATTATTACCTGCTATTCCAGCCCCATAAACACCTTGGAACATAGGTTATTTTCCTAATGCAACTGTTAGGGTGAGAACATCTTGTCAATATGACACAACAGAAGTTTTTTAATTGTTGTATAATGAAGAATTTGGAATTATATCGTTTACTTAGTAATTTATGTGCAATTCTGCATTCAAAATATCTTATATTCAGTGCATTTTTCTGCAATTCTGCATTCAAAATATCCTCTATTTAGTGTATTTTTCTGCAATTCTGCATTCAAAATGTCCTATACTTAGTGTGTTTTTCTGCAATTCCGCATTCAAAATGAATGATTCTTTACAGAACAGAAGTCAAAGATGTGCACATGAATACACGATAAAGGCCAAATGTCAAAAAGATAAGATGATGATAAGAGAATCTTTCAATACTGAAATAGTAAAAAGTGCCTGAAGTTGCAAACATTCATCAAGTTTACAAGGGAAGAAAAGTGAAGAAAGAAAGAGTTGGATAACAAAAGAGACCAAAGAACAAGCACTTGTAACAATATATGCCAAAACTGATAAGCTTGTACCCAGAGAAAACTAAGCATTTCCAAATTGAGTTTACAGCTCAAGTGAACTCAACAATGCTGGAAAATGTCCCAACAACTTATATTAAATCCAAAGAAACAATTTCATTAGGAACAGAACTTGAAAAATGCAGCCTCAGGAAACATATGGATGATCATACAATTAAACATGTAAACCTACGTAGGGACACATGTATTGATATACATGTGCATGAATATATAGACTTGAACAAAAATAGAAAGTAACAATTATTAAACCTTCAGTCATCAGCTTGTTACAAATTGCTCCTAGGTTATGGACTAGCCCGCTTTCAGCACACCATTGACTTGGCTTCTGTTGGCTTTTAAATTTTCAAATCTATTTAATCCCCTTAGTTACAAGTTTATGGTTACCTAAACCTAATTAGGTTCATAAATAGTGAATAGGCAAATCATTTCATGTGCTTCTATACTTCATGCAGATTGGGAGGGAGCTGCACAGATACAGCGGCAGCGAGACCTTTTCACTTATATAGACCATTCAACAACTCAAACAAAGTTCAAACTGCTCGGATAAGTTTGAGCAGAAAGGTGATTCTTTATAATATAATGACAATTTGTGCTTACAAAAGAGATCACGGTTAAAGAACCAGCTGTTATCTGGGATGCATACATCATCACTTGTTGGGCACTTTAACTCCCTCAAAACTTATCACAGATCTACAAATGATTTTTGGGGGTGAATTGTTACACTGCAATGTAAAAATTAAAAATACATTGTGGTAAGGTGTTCAGTGCACCAGGGAAACAAAGAAGCCAACGTCTAGGACCCAAGACTGTTATTAATCTGAATTCAAGCAAGTGCCCCACTCTAAATGTTAAGGAGATTAATAATACAGGAATTCACTTTGCCAGAAATTTTATCCTACCTTCTCAACCAAACAAGCCTTGAAGTTCTTCATAAAATCAATACCACAAAGAAGTGTTGGAAACAGCACTAGCAATGTCCACCAGTGGTGCAGTAATGGTCCAAATTCAAACTCTTAGCCCCTCACTAAATCTATATCCATGTTAATCTGGTTTGATAAATTTGGTAGACAAGCTAGATCTTAATTAAGCCAGGATTCTATGATGAAATGATGAGTCCATAGTACTCTTGGCTAATACAAAATTATTGTAGCCATGGTAGAGGGGGAACCTGCTACTGGATAACAAATGAGATCAGGTAAAGGGTGCAAGTCTGGAGAAGATTTTGGCAGAAAAGAAACCCATAAGACCCAGTAGCTTAGCTGAAGAGATTATGTTCAATCCCGTGAGAGCAGTAAATCCCATAATGCATATTTCAAGCGGCTGTTTTAGTTTGTGAAATCACAAAAAGGAAATCACCTAAAGAGGGTTGAGTTTCATGGTCTGCACACCAAATGGATAAAGATTGAATACAAGTCTTGGACTGGACTGGATTTGAGTTGAACTTCTTGGCTGACAAAAACATAAGTAATTTCATGTATGGGATAAAATCCACATATGATTTCAAGCAGCAATTCTACTCAAATAAGTATTTGTGACAGTGGACAAAAATGCACAGGAAATATCAACACGTCTAAAAGAAAGCTCTTGGTCCGGTACTTGGATTCATAATTTGCAAAAAAGACAACCAAATTGAACAATACATACAAAAGAAAAACTTACAAGTATTGATTTCATTTGGGAGACGGGATGGAATTCAATCATTCACGAGAGCAATTTTACACAAAACTAGATAGATTGCTTAAAGCAAAAAAAATTTGTTTTCAAAGGAATGTAGCCTAAGATATCTGGAACGTTAAAAGAAGAATTTGCTAGTTTCATTTTTCTAGCTTTCCTAGCTATCATAAGACAAGTTGCAAAAGAACTCCTTTTTTCATCTATAAAGCTGATATTTTCTCTGCAATTAAGAAGAACTCCTCAAAACAAAGACAGACAAAAACAAAGTAGCTGTAATTTACCTGTTTCGCAAGAACCTGCGAGCTCTCCGCCACCTGCTTCGCCAAATGCTCCATCTGCGAGATCATTCCACCGTAAAGTTCTTCAACCTCAGAGACTACATGCATTGTATCCGACCTCACCAATTTTCCAAACCGATCGACCGAATACCCTGCAGAATACATATCCAACGAAAATTGCCCCCTCTCATTTTTCTGTCTATGCCCGTCTTCTCTACTGTCGTAACCATGGCCATCGTCCTCCTGCAGGGGCTGAAAACCACTAGACAACAAAGGAAACGCCGAAATTGGCGAAAATGCACTATAAACACTACGAAATCCCGGGCCTATGTTAACAATATCCAGACTCTTCGCCTCAAAAACACCTCTTTCACCTTTACACAAGTACTGAAACCCTCTGTACTCGTGCGTATGAATAGAATGCTGCGCAAACGACTCTGAAAAAATCAAAAACACGCATGGGGAAGAAGCAGGTATTCCACAATTCTTACTTACAACCTCCTCCTTAACGACTTTATCTTTGACAACGACGCCCTTTTCGCGCCTAGGGCTGCCCCTGCTGGTCTGCGAACTGCTGCTGGACTCTGTCGAATACGGCAGCCCTAAACCACTTTTCGAAACCCTAGGGGAGTAACCCCCTTCCAAAACCCTAACACCGCTTCCATCACTGTCCGAACCCCCAGACAAACAGTTTTGGGCAGCAACGGGAGCATTACTGGCACTTCTCCTGAGCCAAGATGTGACCGCGGATTCGCGCATGGAGGGCCTGAGAGGCGTATTTCTGCGGGCAACAAACCAACCGATGAGGGGATCGTGATTATTTTTGGTACCAATTTGTTGGCCGCTGAGTTTAGCGACTTTGGCATGGTCAATTCGGCCAATGGAATCGTAGAAGGAATGAAGAAATCCAGAGGTTGTGCAGGCGGTAATGGTGGCCACCAGGTCCTGCCGGAGGGCCGATTGATCGTCGTCGTCTGCCAAATTTGGGGAGGAGACTGAGCGGAGATGGCCGAAAAGGAGGCCATCGAAGTCCGCGTTTGATGTCGTGAAGCGCTCCATTATCGTTGCCAGTGTTGGCCCTGGAATTGAGATTTTCTCTACCGGGGGATCTGCCATTGCACCGTTCCGCTCACAGAATCTTACGGATGCGTATGTGCAACTGGAACTGGTGTTGTTTCCGGGAAAAACAAAATTATTTGTTCATTGATGAGCGATTTGTCTGCAACCCCGTGTTTTGCTTTTTGAGATTAATATGATAAATAAATATAAAAATGATAAATAAATATCCTGCCTATTGTATTTGCAGATTATTATTATGATTCATAAATAATAATAAAAATTTCAATTTCAAATGTTCTAAAAGAGGCTTACTACATGGGAGCATGGAGTAGGGGCAGCTATTAGAGGGAAAGCAAGGTTGTTAGAGGAAAAATTGAGGGCACCATCACATCATCTTAGGTGCGAGACGGGTAGATGGAAAAGACCCAAAAAGGTATGGGAGGAGAGAACTTTCATGTTATGCAAGATAGGTGCAATTGAGACAAAATGGCACTTTCTCACAAAATGTACAGCATATGACGATATTTGTGCTTAGTATGAAATCATATTGAAGGTCGACAACATGCATGATTTCTTTGAAGAGGATAAGATCTACCAAACTCCTAGTTTTTTGGTCAAGATCCATAATAGGAACTCAGACACATAAAGGAGTGTGGAGATAGTTTAAGGTTATGAGCTTTTTGGTCCCTTAGACTGTTCAATCTCGTGGACGTCATTAAAATTATTCATTCAGAGCCCTGTAAAAGTTAGCTTTGTCGACATAAAAAAGAAAAGGGTGAGGACATTAGATAATATGATATTTTAACTCTTATTATTAATCATGTTAAAAGAATTATTAGTTGGAAAAAAATTAGTAAGAAATTATATTTTTATAAGTATGTGATTCAATTATATTTTTTATTAAAATGTATAAATTTATAAAAATGGTGTGATTGTAATAGAGGATTATTGATGACATGTAAATGATTTAATGTTTGATAATGTTAAGTTGAAGATGATGCAAGACATTAAAACAGTTAATGGTTTGTATTGTCATTGATGTCAATTTGATATCATTTGTACGGTCATGTACAAAATGTCAAAGGCTTCAGAGAATCAATGGAACAATGATTATGCTTTCAGCAATGCATAAAAGTCAAGTATTCACTAAGTGACAGACAACGCCGACGAAATGCACACCATCGGTAAAGCCAGAGAAAAAGTCACAGTGACGCTCGACGTGTAGAAGACAGTGTTGCCCGACGAAGCAGAATCCCAGGATGCCCGACGAACTAAAAACAGAGTTGCCCGACGGATGGAGATCCCGAAGCTTACTGGAGTTACACTGACGGAACTGGCAGTTGTCACTGACGACGAACTACAGAATTGATAGATGGAACAGAGAGTTTAGAAAATGACAAAATATCTAGCTGACAGAGCTTAAGGATAGACTTAACTGGTTGTTTTATTTGTTTTATTTGACCACAGTTAAGTAATTGATTTAAAGAAGATTTGTACAGTTGGTAAGAAGATAACTACGAGATAAATCAGGATTTAAAGTCGTAAATCAATATGGTTGGATTATTTTTCATGCCAAGAATCATGAATTAAGGAATATCATGTCTATATAAGAGACAAGCAAAATTCATTTTCCAAAAAAAAATCAGATACACGGAAGGGGAGTGAATAGAAAGAGGATGCTGAAGAGAAACTGGTGAAGGATAAACTTCATACAGTCCTGATCAATCAAGTCGAGGGAGACCTAAAGAATTCTGCAGACACCGACGAACAGTGAAGTACAGCATCACAGAGCAGAAAGTATGGAGCACAAAGGAATTGAATTGATACATTGATCAGAGAGGTTTTGTACTTAAATAGATCTAAAAATCTGCAATTCAAAGTTGCATTAGAAACAGGTCATAGTGTTTCAGTTTAACCATTGAAGCATCAAGTCTCTTGACAGAACAGGACTTAACACTCTTCTATAATTGAGGTATATCCTAACAGATTTCCAAAAAGGTTGATTAATGAAAGTAGCATTGAATTTGCATAAAGCCTATTGACAGCCTAAGAAGGAAGTTGATTCAAGGATGGTAGCAAGATTTTCCTAAAGCCTATTGACAGTCTGAGAAGGAGGCTGATTCAAGGACGGTAGCAAAATAGATGTCAGATACTAAGTGACAACCTATATGTATAAAATCCTCTAACAAGGTCGCACTTAACAGTGTGTTTCTAACCTTTAACAGGATTGGCTCCTAACAGGGCTCACTTCAAAAGAGTGAAAATTTGGGGTACCGATACCAGTGGTTTTTTCCCTTAACAGGGTTTCCATGTTAAAATCCATGTGTTATGTGTGTATGATTTATTACTTTATTGTTTTACATTTCACATATGCATTTCTGGATTGATTGGTATACTCTGCATATTTACTGAGTATCGGTAAATAAGTTTTACTACTTATCGGTAATCAA
>MU224506.1:367248-384487 GCA_018584345.1 Thuja plicata
CTATGTTTGGAGAGATCAAGTCCTTTCTTGGTCTACAGATCATTCAACAAAGTGAAGGTATTTTCATTACACAGTCCAAATACATCAAAGAGGTCCTGAAAATATTCAAGATGGAAGATTCCAAACCTGTTGGAAAACTGATGGCTAATGGATGGAAATTAACAAAGGAAGACAAGACAACAGAGGTAAATCAGACTCTATATAGATGAATGATAGGAAAACTCATGTATGTTGTACACACTAGATCAGATATTGCACATGCAATAGGAATTGTTGCTAGATTTTTCTGATAACCCTAGGGAATCACATATGACTGTTGTAAAGAGAATCTTAAGATATATAAAGAATACTGAGGAATTTGGCTTATGGTATAGAAGAGAAGGCAAATTTGAACTAAAAGTGTTTACCGACACTGATTGGGCTGGAAATCTTGACGACCGGAAGAGAACAACTAGAAGAGCATTCTTTATGGGTGACAGACTTATCACGTGGATTAGCAAGAAGCAAGGATGCATCTCTCAATCTACTACAGAAGCAGAATATGTTGTTGCTGCTGCAAACTGCTCAAATATTGCATGGATCAAACAGTTGCTGGAAGCTATGCATATGAAGATCTCAAAACTAGTGATTATCTATTGTGATAACACCAGTGCAATAAACATTTCCAAGAATCCAATCATGCATGCAAAGACTAAACACATTGTCATCAAGTATCATTATTTAAGAGAACAAGTTCAAGAAAAAGAGGTGATACTTGAATATGTGCAATCAAAAGAACAATTGGTTGATATCTTCACCAAGCCATTGCCCAAGGATACATTTGAGTACCTGATAAAGAGACTAGGGGTCAAACCCATGTCTACCAGTTAGTAAAGGACTCAAGGCTGCATCAGCCATATATTATCAAAATATCATTCGTGATTGATGCAAGCAAAAGATGAATTTCAAAGCTACATCTATATATAAAAAGGTATATATCGGAAACAAGCACCAGAGCATATTGTTGTATTGCTAATGGATAAGGAAAATTGAAGGAATATATTACGGATATAAGAAAATTGTTTGCAATGAATGTCAGATATTTGTTTGGGATTGTTGTCAAAGGGAGAGAATGTATCCATATTATCATCAGAAACTATTCATTATCAGATTACTCCAAACAGGGAGAGATCATATCCATAGGGAGAGAATTTGTATAAAAGTTGCAAATAAAATACAGAGACATCAAAGAAGAAGAACAGTCAAAGGAGAGAAATTGACACAAACAGAGGACACAACACATCAGAAGAAGAAGCACAAAAAGCTGCAAGAATCAAATCTAAGCTTACACAGAGCTTACCGGCGGTCAGACATTTTTATCAGTTATCAAAACAAACTATTTGGTAATTTGATGAATCTCAACAATTATATTTCATATTTGTATTAGAAATAGTATAGTGTGCTAATATAGTATGTTTCCATCAATGCCAAAGGGAGAGATTGATGACATGTAACTAATTGAATGTTTGATAATGTTAAGTTGAAAATGATGCAAGACATTAAAATAGTTAATGGTTTGTATTGTCATTGATGTCAAATTGATATCATTTGTACGGTCATGTATAAAATTCCAAAGACTTCAGAGAATCAATGGAACAATGATTATGCTTTCAGCAATGCATAAAACTCAAGTATTCACTAAGTGATAGACAACACCAACAGAGTGCACATCATCGATAAAGGCAGAGAAAAAGTCACAGTGATGCCCGAGGAGCATAAGACAGTGTTGCCCAATGAAGCAGAATACCAGGATGCCTGACGAACTAAAAATATAGTTGTCTGACAGACAGAGATCCCGAAGCTAACTGGAGTTACACCAATAAACTGGCAGTTGTCACCGACGACGAACTGCAGAATTGACCGACGAAATAGAGAGTTTAGAAAATAACAAAATATCTAGCTGGTAAAGCTTAAGGATAGACTTAACTGGTTATTTTATTTGTTTTATTTGACCACAGTTAAGTAATTGATTTAAAGAAGATTTATATAGTTGGCAAAAGATAACTACGAGATAAATCAGGAGTTAAAGCCGTAAATCAATTTGGCTGGATTATTTTTCATGCCAAGAATCATGAATCATGAATCATGAATTAAGGAATATCATGTCTATATAAGAGACAAACATAATTCATTTCCAAAAAAAAATTAGATACATGGAAGGGGAGTGAATAGAAAGAGGATGTTGAAGAGAAACTGGTGAAGGATAAAATTTATACAGTCTTGATCAATCAAGCTGAGGGAGAGCTAAAGAATTCTACAAACACCAACAAACAGTGAAGCACAGCATCGCAGAGAAGAAAGTATGGAGCACAAAGGAATTGAATTGATACATTGATCAGAGAGGTATTGTACTTAAATAGATCTGAAAATCTGCAATTCAAAGTTGCATTAGAAACAGGTCATAGTGTTTCACTTTAACCATTGAAGCATCAAGTCTCTTAACAGAGCAAGACTTAACAGTCTTCTATAATTGAGGTATATCCTAACAAATTACCAAAAATGTTGATTCATGAAAGTAGCATTGAATTTGCATAAAGCCTATTGACAGCTTAAGAAGGAGGTTGATTCAAGGATGGTAGCAAGATTTTCCTAAAGCCTATTAACAGTCTAAGAAGGAGGTTGATTCAAGGATGGTAGCAAAATATATGCCAGATACTAAGTGACAACCTATATGTATAAAATCCTCTAACAAGGTTGCACTTAACAGTGTGTTTGTAACCTTTAACAGGGTTGGCTCCTAACAGGGCTCACTTCAAAAGAGTGAAAATTTTGGGTACCGGTCCCAGTGGTTTTTTCCCTTAACAGGGTTTCCACGTTAAAATCCATGTTTTATGTGTGTATGGTTTATTACTTTATTGTTTTACTTTTCACATATGCATTTCTGGATTGATTGGTATACTCTGCATATTTACTGAGTATCGGTAAATAAGTTTTATTGCTTATCGGTAATCAAGGAGAATAAGGACAGACAAGTTAAACCGACAGACAGTTAATTATTTCAAGTATTTCAAGGCATACATCTTGCAGGGACTTAATAATCTGAGGTGTATTGATTGGTGGATTAAAGTTTAAAGGATAAATTTTTGAGGCCACTGATTCACCCCCCTCTCAGTTATTACTAACAGATTATATGTATTATAATATCTATTTTTATATTAATAATGGTAATCAAATTAAAAATAATTTAAATCTTTTATTAAATTTTTTAGTTAAATTAAAAGTCAAATATAAAAATTATAATTAAATGAGGACAATTCAAAAAAATTGTTTGAATGGGAAAGAGTTGTTGGCAAGTGATGTTTTGGGTATGTTATGAGACACTTAATGGTTGTCATTTATGGCAACACATCTGACAGTATGATCAAGATAAGTATAGTTTTGACGATTCAGTTCTGAAATCGACTAAGTATAGAAACAGATTTAAAGAGTATATCAGTATTGTTTTGGATAGCGAAGATCGAGTACAATGTTTGATGACTAGCAAGCTTAGAGGAAGATACTCTCGAGTATGTATGACCTTCACCTATGATCAATTTGGTTTTGGTGATGATTATAGAAAGTTAGAGTGATTTGAAAACAACAGAAGATAGCAGAGCAGTGTAACAGAGCAGTTGAACAGTTGCGACGATTGAGAGAGCATGTGATGGAATCCAAGCATGCTAAGTTGGATTATGATTATGGATAAACTATATTTTGGTTATGTAAGAGCGTCGACTTTATATTTACTCTTTACATTATTAATTTTATTTTGTAATAGAGAGTCTACTGGAAGATAATGTATTAGAGAGTCGACTAGATGATGAAAAAGATGTGTGTGTGTGTGTGTGGAGAACATTTTGTAAAGCGAAGGTGAAAGATGTATGTATGGTATATGGATGGATATGTATGTGAATGAGATGTTTAATGGCAGATCAGGGATCAGAGATTATTGAGATCTACAACTGGAACTATCTAAGCATTGGAGATGCTTATTTTTGTTCATTTCTGAGAATACTTTTTTGAAGTATTGATTGTAAGAGATGTAAGCTTAGTTTACCCCTAACAGGGTGTTGTATACCTTTAAGAGGGTTGTTATTCCTTTAACAATAAAATTTACTATGTGATATTCAGCTCCTAACAGGGCTAGGTCTCCTAACAGGGACATTATACTTTAGCGCATGCTTGTGGGTACCATCCTCACCGGGGTTTTCCCTTGGACAAGGTTTCCTCGACAACAAATCATGGTGTAATGAGTTATGTGTTATTTTCTTATGTTCTTTTTAGTTCAACAATCATATGATTTATGTGAAATTGGTTTAAGTTTAATTTAAAGTGTTGTAATATTGATTCACCCCCCTCTCAGTATTACTTAATCCTAATAATTGGTATCTAAGCCATGATGGCCCTTGAAAAGAAAGTTTAACAACTTAAGGGAGATCAAGATGAATTTAGTAAGTTTGGAAGAAAACTCTGAAGTGGAACTTGAAGACCTTGATAGAGAAAAAGCAGAGAATGGTGACTTCAGATTCAATTTAAGAAGAGATGAGGAATTCATTAATAAACTAAAAGATCAGCCTAAACTTTCCAGAAATTAGAGACAAGATCTTATGGTTTAGATAAAAGAAGATTCAAACAATGATAATTCAGATCAGATAAAGCAACTTGAACAATAGAATGATACTTTGAAGCTTAATAATGAACCAATGGCTAAAGAGACTCAACAAGATAAGGATGCTAAAAAAAAGATTGAATAAGCTTTGAAGGATACTAATATTCTGATGGGACAAATGAAGAATGAGCTTGACCATTACAAGAACAAGTATCTAGAATTGGAGAAATATAATCATATCATAAAAGGTGAACTTGTTGAGACAAAGAAACACATTGAGAAACTTCACATAAGCAGTGACTTGATCGATGAACAAAGAGTCAGATAGAAACCTAAAGGAGGTATGACTGGTGTTGGCTTCAATGAAGTTGAATGTTCTAAGATTCAAGAAGAGAAACCTGATGCGAAGACTAATGAAGAAAAATGTGTTCTTGAAGAATCTAGAGAACAGATCAGACCTTTGAGAGGAAGATGTTTTGGCTGTAACAATTTTGGACACATGAATAAAGATTGCAGAGGTAATGCCCCTTTCAAAACTTTTTTTGGTTATTTTTTAAATTATCATGCATATGGGCACAAGAAAGCAGAATGCAGGAAACCTAATCAATCTAGATATAGACAAGATAACATCAGAGGAGAATCAGCAGTTAAACCCACATGTTACAGATGTAATAACCTTGGGCACATTGCAAAGTACTTTAAGTTACAAGTAAGTCAGAACAAACCTCCTCCTATATGCGACAAATGCAATAATCTAGAGCATATAATGAAGTTTTGCATATACAATAGAGCAGACAATAGAAGAGTACCACCTCCTATGAATACAAAGAGGAATGATAGTGATATTGGTAAGAGTCTTGCAGATTACAAAAATGAATTTGAAAATTGTTTCAAGAAAGCAGAAGATAACAATAGTGGTAAGGTATGTAAATTCAAAGAGTCAAGTGAGATATTGGTTAAGGGAGAGACTGTAGATGCTACTGGATCTTCACCTTATGTGAATACATTGAACTAAGTGGTCGATCATGGCCTCAGGGGGAGCATTGGATGAAAATATCAGAATATATCCAGCCCCTGATTATGAGGAGTAAGCTTCAGCGGGCTTAGTTATGATATGTGCAAACATCATAGAACTTATATCTAAGAGTGCAATATCATATGATGCATATTTTGTGATCACGGGATTTATGATTGACTGGGAAGTGTACGAAGTTGTGTATTGGGTAATGTGAATTTTACACTTACGATGAATAAATATCATCTAAGATACCTATTTCTTCACCATTTGAAGAGCAGTGACTTGTCTTTGGAATTGTAAACCTGGTGTTTCTCGGAGTGAAATTCTTGTTGGCTACGTGGAATTATTTGTATCTAGGTTAAATAGTTTTTGGTTTACTCTAACAAATGAATTCCTTTGGATTCTTTGGAAGGACGGGAACATAGAAGTTTTTCAGAAAGAGCAAAGGAAACCTACTGAGTTTAATTTTAAACTCACACACTTTTATATTATGGCTTGGGTCTCTATGGTGCTTAACATCCCAAAGAGTAAATTTGTGATCCTAGTTCATGATGGAAGTCTGATGATCCATAAAGATGAGGCACAGTCTGCTCAATATATCAGTGATTATCAAAGTTTTCTTGCTCCGACTGAAATGGAAGATCTTAATAAGCTTTTGAATAGTTGTCATATAGGGTCCAAAGACCAAGTGGTTACAAACCCTCTACAAAATCTATAGGGGGAGATTTCTCCATGGGAAGAAGGTGCACCAGAGACAAAAGATAATACACAAGAAAATAATGCCTGGGTCCTAAGGGACAATGACAATCAGGATACTGGTTGGGAGTAATCTTCAATACTTTTCAACATATGTTTTTGGATGTAATTATGTTTTGATCTCGTAGCACTGAAAATATGTTCTGATATAGTAGTATAGATAGTATAAACTAAACTGATAACACTCCCCCAATTTTTTAATTGTATATGTTACGGGGGATGTGTATAGGTATAGTTGGTAGATAGTGTATTGTGGTATTTAATGTATCTTTTGCTAAACTATCTTAATATAAAAAATATTAAATTAATGATGAAAGAGACAATGTAGACTTAAGATGAATACCATATGCAAAACATAGAGGAACATTTAGAATGCAAATGCAATGTTTCAATCACAATGCATAAATGTTAACACACAGGCTCGCAAGCATGAACCATTTTTTAGTATCTACAGAACCAACATTCTAGGGACTTGGGTTTGGGGGTACGCAGGTTCAATTTCTACAGGAAGTAATTCCAATAGTTCTCAACATAGGGGCACAAAATTAGAATACGGTTTGCATCTTTTGCCTATTGTTTGCACATAGGGCATTGACCAGGCCCGATGATTCCAATCTGATTCAACCTGTCTTGTGTTAAAATACAACCTTGGATGGCTAACCAGGCAAAGGCCCTCGACGTGAGAAATATTTGCCCCATAATAATGATTTTGGCTAAATTGGGTCTTCTTTTGTTTCCCATCATGAGATGCTCCCCAAAGAATCTCATCGCTATGTCATGTCCACACAATCCCTCGTGCTTATAAGTCTAACCACCTAAAATTGGTCTAGTAAACCTATAGCTACTAATTCAAATAATTGGCCTTAAGAAATCCTAAATCAAATGCATTTATTGCTAGACCCTAATTATGGGAGCATTTAATCAAACTTGCTTACATAATTAAACACAACTTGTTGAATCAAATTATTAATTAAAGCTCAAATCACTTAATTTCTTGAACTATTGAGTTTAATTAAAATTCCTAAACACTTTTAATTAAATGAACCCATTCACACATCCGCACACATGTGTGATCACTTAAATTTCAAATAAAAAGTAATTAAAAGGGATAATTGCCAAATTTGTCCCATTCTCCCCCCCAAAAAGCACAAGGTTGACCAATAATGGCCTTCCACCCAGATCAAGCTCACATGGATCAAAGTGGGATGAATCTCAACCACCCTTCATGGATCAATCTTGGCCGCCTATTTTGAGGAATTTTCTACAAAAAGGATAGCTCCTCTTTCTCAAAGGGAGGAAATTTGAAGAAGCAAGATTATAATACTATTTTGGTTTTAGGTTTTGATCACATTGTAGCCTCCATTTGCATTGTAGTGTAGTTAATTCATCTTAGTTTCTATTATGATTTCTAGCTTCATTCTCCCTAGTTTATAGTTGCATTCATGCTTAGTTTACTTCATGTTTAATGTTCATTTACCTTAGTTGGTTTCCATGCATTTCATTTCTATATTTTTGAGGGCAAAGTATGCAAGTTCATTCATCTTGCCCGTGATTTTAATCTTCCATTTTGGAGTTGTCTAGTCACTAATTCTAAATGCCAATCTAGTGAGAATACTCCAAGAATAAAACTCGCTTCAACTAGGAAGCAATAAGCCGCTCTTGAGGGTAGTTTGCACAATGATTTGGATTTAATTTGATGATTCCAACCCTTGAATTAATGGTTTATTAAGTGTTTGTTGTTTAAGGTTGAAGACCACATTTACCACACACATTTTTGGCACCCACTATCAGGCATGAAACTAGTTTTTTGTCCCTATTCTCAATATTTTTGACATTTTTACCAAACTGTGTTTATAGACGTATTATGTTTCATGTCTGCTCGTAAGACAAATCACTAGATCATAGTTTTTCACTTCATTACATTGGTATTGTCGTACGAGTTTGGATTTGGTCTGAATTGTCATGCTCTATTATTAGAATTATTGTACGGGTTATCATTTGAACATGTTTTGTCGTACGGGGATATTAAGATTGTCGTACAAGCTTTGATGTGAGAGTTGTCATCTGTACTTTTTTGTTTAAAAATTAGAGAACATTTTTAGGGGCTTATTTGATCTAATTTTGGCTTGCAAACCCCTAACATTCTTGTGTTGGTATTTTTCTCTCTGGTTTGATAACCTAACACATTTTTGCATGATGTTTGGTGAAATGTGTGCTTGTCAAAGTCACACTAGCACACCTATTGTTGAAAATTGCTAATGCTTTTGTGCTTGCGGGATGTTTGAAGAAGAAAGGATTTCATTGAAACTACTAAATATTTGTGTTTGCGGGTTGCCTAATGACTTCATCAACAAAATGACCATGCTTTCTTTAATGGTTATTTAGGCGCCTAGTTTAATTAGGACATTACTTGAGTGATTCAAGCTAAAACACTAGGGGACTATGCTATCTTCCCTTCTATAGAAGATCAGAAACCTAGAAGTGTTTTAATTGGTCTTAACCAAGTAATATTTTGGGCAAAATTGGAGTGTTTGTTGTGTTTGGGAGACACAAAGGGAAATAGGAGATTATGCTCTTCTCCACTTTAAGGAAGAATAAAAAATCTAGACTCTCTCTTTGTCATCCATTTACTTTTAATGCATACCATTTAGATGGGCCTTCTGGTTGATGAACAAATCTCCTGAGAATGACCCATGTCAGAATGAGGTGTAGGCCACACCACTCCAACTCACGTTAAAAAAAATTACTCTTTAGGGCCAAAGCCTCGGGAGTCGGATGTCATTTGAGCTTAAACTTGACTCACGTCTAACACAAATTAGGGCCTCTTGGTCTCAATCATGTTTACATGACTTCTTGTGCTAAGATTCTTTGTGGGGCTATACACCCGAATCGCGCTTGTGCAGACACAAAGGATAGAACAGAACGAAGATCCTTACTAAAATCCATAGAGTAGAGTGTAAGGGAGATGGTAAGTCCACCAAGATAATTGTCATATCAATCCTCCATTAGTGTTTGGAGTCAGATAATACAATGTCATGATTGGAGCCATTGCATTCTTGGTAACTATCATATTCTGATTAGCTATTGGGTGTGTACCTGATTCAATGAGCACGAATTTTCTTACTAAGCCAAATTGACTCTAGGGATAAGAAGTACTTGATTTTCACTCTTTTGTGCTTGATGTGTTTGAATAACCTTAAACTGACACTAAAATGGCATAAACACCTTTAGACATTGACATCTTCACCTCAAGATTGCGCAAATTGGTCCAAATTTAACTCAAAACAAGTGGCAAATTGTCCTTGTTATACACTATCATTTACACTTATCAAAATTGTCGTATGAGAAAACACTATAACAACATCAACTTGTTTGGTAACCTGGGAATTATCATATGGGAACCTGAAAATTGTCGTATGAGCTTACATAAAAAATCATTCAATTACCTTGATCTTTAGTATTTGTACTTCCTGTCTATATGACTTGAATGAATCACAGTATCCTATCACAACAGTTGTTAGTTCTTAATTCGCTGGTTGTACTCATCATCATCTCTCATCCTAGTTTCTTGAATGACCTTACTTTTCATATGTTATCCCCTCAACAGTCAATTCCAATTAGCTAGGTCACAAGTGTCGTTCACCAGACATTCAAGTCTCAAAACATGATGCCTTGTACCAAGCTCAAGCAATCTTTCATAAATACATCTCTTACCAAGCTTTCAGACAAGTGATCATTTGGAAATCTTTGACATTGACCTATCTGTCTAGTCATTTCGAAGTCTTAACTACAATTTATTTCATGGTATAAACTAGAAACCAACAACAAAAATCTGATATTAATTCAAAGGGAAAAGTTATCGACGATTCTACCTCGAGACCCTCGTCCTGTATAAAAACCAAGATCTACTCAAAGTATTCCAAGTCAAGATAACCCAACAATCTATCGATCAATACCCTTTTTTCAAATGTTAAGCTCCCGACATCAATCGACTCATACCACACATCAAAACACATCGACAATGTCAGCCTACGACTGGGGATCTAGCCAAGAATGACATAGTCACCACACTAGTGATTCCTCCTTGGTTAAGGAACCTACTAAAGAAGAAATCCAAATATGTCAACAAGACAAACACTTTCAAAAGATGATGCAAATTCTTATGCAAATGGACAAGGATAAATACTTTATGCACTTAGCATCCACAAGCGTTAAACTTCCTCAAGACTTTGGTATTAAAGGACTTGTACAACAAGATGAAGAGTCTCCCATCACCATTCTCAATCGATAATTACAAGATATGAGATGTGAACTCAGAGAATTTAAGAAAGTTAAAGAACAACCTTCTAAAAAATACTCGCTTGAATATGTATGTCCCTTTACATTTGTTAAAAACTTACACATGCCTCTGATTCGCCCTAAGGTTGAAATTCTGAAATACGATAAATATAACGGGGAGGGTGACCCTCAAGATTATGTGAGGTAATTTTGTGCTCTCACCATGAAGTTTATGCATGGAAGGGAATATCTAATGCGGTTATTCCCATGGAGCCTCAGTGACCAAGCCTTGGAATGGTTCCCAAAACTCTCACCTGGTATTCAAACATTCAATGAGCTCATACAAAAGTTGATCCAATATTATTCCTATAATATCCTACATATGGTCACCATGCTAAATTTATGCAATACCAAACAACACAATGGTAAACCTTCTGTCAAATTCATCCAAAGATGCATAAATATATTCATGACATATCACCGACAAATCCTAGAAACTAAGAAAATTGTCATTTTCATTGACAATTTGGTACCTAAAATAAATTACGTAATTCAGATGCAAAAGCATACTGCCTTTAGTGATTTGGTGGAAAGTGTTATCCACATAGAGGAGGTTCTTGTGAAAAAAGTTGAACTCGCCGTATATAAGGACACTAAACCCTCCAACAATCCTAAAAATAATAATGGAAAAGATAAAGGAAAGTATTGGAACAAAAACAAAAATGTAGTCAATGACGGAGTGGTCAAATCATCCGAGTTCAAACCCAAAGAGTTGGTGTTCAACCTATCTAGTAGTATACAAGTCACTAAGAACAACACGAATGTTCCAACACCGTTCAAGAATAACCCAGATGTGCAGAAAGACAAAGCACCATGGATACCAAAACCCAAGAGAAATTTCACTCCTCTTGGAGAACCTCTCAAAACCGCATTAAAAACTACAGTGGCTCATAAGATCATCACTGTACCATATTCAAAGCCTTAGGAACTGATGGTTAAACCTAAGTGGTGGAACAATAGTCACTTCTGTCAATATCATAAAAAAAGGACACTTAACTAATGAATGCATGAAATTGATCACAGTTGATGGACATTAGTCAAATAACGATCACAAAGCTTTCAAGCAACCCCTCATATGAACAAGGGGAATCATCAAAGAAAAAAGGGGATAAAGTAAATTAAACCTACCCTAATAATGACAATGTGATTCACATGCTTGAACCATCTAATCAATCAGTTAATGTGATAATCATCAAAGACAAAAATGAGCCTGAATCCACTAATGCGCTAACAAGGAATCAAGCTAAGGTTACTCTTAAGGGAGTGACTTTATCATCAAAACAAACTATGACATTAAAACCCTTGACATCAAAGGAAATAGTCACATCAATCCTATCTATGAACTACAATTTGGTTGATCACTTACAGAGAACTCCAACCCAAATTTTCATCTTGGAATTACTTAAGATCTCACCATCACATAAGGAGATTCTTGAAACAACTCTTTTAGAAATAACTGTACTGAAGGACCTTGGTGTTGATCGGTTTCAAACTATGGTAGTCCATCTAACCTCACCTCACTAGCTATCTTTTTCAGAAGAAGATGATAAATCATCAAATCATTCGCATAACCAACCCCTACACATAGAGGTCTTGATCCATAAACATAGAGTCGAACGCGTCTTGATAGATGGAGGCTCTGGTTTGAACATTTTTACTCTTAAGCTCGTGACAACATTACATTTTAGAGCATGTTATAGATCCTAGGAGAAAGATCACCATAAAATATTATGATGAAGAAGAAAGGTCATCAAAAGGATTGGCCGTGTTACTTATCAGAGTTGGACCCATTGAGAGAGATGTGATTTGATGAGTGTTCGATTTACCGCTAGTATATAACATTTTATTAGGGATACCATGGATTTATGACATGTAGAAAGTCCCCTAAACATATCATCAATGTGTAAAGTTTCTGCACAATGGAGTGGAAGTTTCTATTCCGGTTGATAATACATACTCATGTAATGCTTTGAAACAAGAAGACAACACGGTTTCGCATAATAAGGAAGCATCTACCGAGCAAGGATATGAAATATCCTGGGTGAAACTCATGAAAATCTTTAAGGAGAAACTAAAAATTACCAACACAAGTATGGGAGAGTATCAAATGCACCCTTTTCCTCAATGGCTAATGTCCCTACATCTCCTAGATCTTATGGCATTCCCTCATCATCATTCAAGCCTACTAGAACTCAAAAATTGGAAATACATGAAGAGACCGGTATGGTAAAAGTTTGTGTTTATCTCTTAGAAGAAAATGAAGAGAAGGTTGTTCTTGCTTGGATTTATAAAGGAGAAGAGTATGACCAACAAGTTAGGTACGTTGAATATCCCCGCAAAAATATGGTAAAGGATATCAAATCATGTAATGAATGGGGTATAAAGGAAAAGGACCCCTAGGTAAAGATAAAGGGTTAAAAGAACATATACACATGGAATTCAGGAATCCAATAGACAAAATAGAGCTAGGATACAATGAACAAAAGTTTAATCCTTCCTCTAGAAATAACCCTATAAGCAACCAAACAAAAGATTCTGATGATGAGACTGAAGAAGAAGCAAAGATTACATGGTTACCATTTGAAATACTATTACATATACAAACATAAAACCCTCACTACCAAGGGTAATTGTATATCCCACCTCAATTCAGATCCCCCTTTGAACCAAAGCGCTCAGTGTCTCAACCATTGTCGAGCGTGAATCAATTAGAATTAGAACTCGAAGGTTAACATGATGAGAGACACCCAAACTAGGGGCAATTGGTCACTATTTATCACCTACTAGATCTACCACACTTCCTAGATACAAGGGTACATTCCATTGAGGTATCTCCATCCCACCTCATGTTAGTATAGGAAGGTGCAGAAAAAGTCATATTGCAAGAATATGAAGATGACCTAGAAGAATAAAATAGTTCTAGTGGAGACAAAGGAGTCTTCATGACCATAGCGCAACACCTAGGAAAGTCTGATGAAAATTAGACTGATTCTAATGAATATGAGTTTTTTTCAAGGTACAAAGAGTAATATAGAAGGAAGGAATTTGAATTGGGGACAACTAGTTACTCCTACTCATGTCTTAGACATACCTCATTCCATGGAGACAAGTTCCAATGAATATGAATGAGATTATCTCTCAAATAGTACAATAGATATTGAAGTGGATGTTATCCACAAGTATGCACCTCAATTTGAACAATAAGAGAGTTCAAATGTTGCCTAGACAATTGTCCTTCCTCAAAACATCAATTGGAGCTTTGGAGATGATAGCAGAGAAAATCACACTAGAGCTAGGTCCATGTCAATAATTGAGATCATTCCTCTGAGAATTATTCTAGAGCGAATGTATACTCGGGAGGAGAATCAAAGAATTCACGTTAAATCAAACAAGTTAAATTCACAAAATACTAACAGTGACTCTAATAGTGACATTAGGATGCTTCACGGTCTAGGGATTCCTTCAGAGAGTAACATGATAGACCTTCTCTTACCCATTGAAAGTCTTGATCATGATATCGCGGTGTTATCCTTAGAGCCTACTGGATCATTATCCCTAATCCATCCTGAACTTATTGATTGTAACTCAAATGATCCTTTGAACTTAATATCTTCTCCAAATGACTACTCTTTGGCATGTTACCTAAATGCTATTGAACCCCTCACTTCTTCCACTAGTGCAACGAGCTTAAATATGACGGAGGGAGATATCAAATTTCTCAGTCTTTAAAAGAGAAATAAAAAGAAAAAGAGGTCTAGTGGTAAAAACCACTTTTTGGAAGTATTGGAACCAAAAATAGTAAAAGCAAATGACATATCCAATGGTGAAAAACTCTTAGAGGTGCCAGAGGATGGGAAACTTGATATCTTTCCTAATCACTTCCAAGAGCGATCTTTAGTACTAATAGAGCCTACACAGTCAGTCAACCTGGGAACAACAAAGGTACCCCAATTGATATATCTAGCACAATCCTTGTCTAAGGAGGAGAAACAATAGTTTACCCAATTTTTGATGAACAAGAAGTTCAATTTTTCTTGGTCTTACTCAGACATGCCAGGACTTGATACAGACTTGATAATGCACAATTTATCAATTGATCCCAGTCTCAAGCCAATAAAACATAAGCTCAAGAAGATGCACCCTCATGTAGCACTATTATTCAAATCTGAGCTTGAAACTTTATTAAAAGCAGAATTCATCAGAGCTATAGCATACACCGACTAGATTTCAAACATCGTGCTGATGACATTAATTTTTCCATTAGTACACTTAGTGAAAAACATTGACAGAGATCATCGGTACAAGCATAACCAGCGGACTACAAACATAACTGGCAGACAACGAGCATACCTAATAGAACAAAAAAAAGTCACGAGAAAATGCTAAGTATGGAATTGACCAACGAACACTGACAAGTGTTACACTGACAAAGTGAACAGGACATCACCGATGGGTCAATAACATAACATGAAGATCATCACTGATGATACAAGTTTTGAGAATAAAATTGACAGATCAGAAAAAGCATACCCGATGAACAGTTTAAGAAAGGAACACCGACGGCAAAGAAAACCGACCGTCATAACCGACAGTCAGTTAGAGAACCCACAAATAGTGGATCTGAGTTTTACACGTCAGATAAAGCATTGTAATTCTATTTATAGAGTTTTAATTTGTTTTAAATCATAACTTCAGGGTCAAGAAAGCTTTATGTAAATGTTTTAAAGCATCCTAACGGATCTAAAACATATCTAACTAAAGATCAAGGTCAAGTTGTAAACCTTGGATCTAGAGTTAACTTGCGAAGCGTGAATCAAGACTAGAGCTAAAATCTAGTATAAATAGATGTTCAATCAATTGTGAAATATGAATTCATTGTTGTTGATAGCCATGAAGAGCATCTAAGGAGCAGAAGGCAGAATTCATGCAAAGTTCAGAAACATATCACATCAGTTATCAAGAACACACAGAGGCTACCGACGAGCAGACAAAGGTATTATTCAATCACGAAAAGATGATTACTTATACATAGAAAGCTTTATTGGATCTGTTATCAGCAATTAGAGTTTGCATACATCATTAGATCAAAGACTTATGTAGTTGCATTCTAACAAGTGCATCACATCTAAAATACTTTTGTAGAAGGTGGACTTAACCGTTCTTTACAAATCTCTTAATAGAGTGCACACTTAACAGTGTTGCTAAAGCTTCAAACAAAGTAGATCTCAACAAGTCTCCATTGTAACACTCCTAACAGGGTAGGTCATCAGAAGTGACCAATTTTAAGCCTTAACTAGCGCCTTCTTATCTACAGATAGTGAAGTCTCGTGGGTAACAATCCCCACCACTATTTTTACTTCCTAACTGGATTTTTCTACGATATCATATCTTGTGTCATGTGTTATCTATTTTCATGAATATTTCTTATATGGTTACATATTAAAGAACTTATGATATGATTGCATATACATAAAGAAAGATGAACAGTTAGATAAGATAATTTACAAAAATGATGATTAAGGGTTAATGGGCTAACCAAGAAAAGTTTTAGAGGTATTGATTCACCCCTCCCCTCTCAGTACATCATTCCAATATAATTCCAACAATTGGTATCAGAGCTAAGTCTCTTTCTTGAAAAGCTTAAAGACTTAAGAGAAAAGATTAGAGCAATGGAAAAGTACAGACTGGACATGACTATTAAGAGGTGAGAATCAACTATGAGTAGTATAAAGAGGTGAGAATCAACTTAAGAAAACTTCTTGATGAGAGAAAGATTATGGCAACCAGGCTGAATGAGAAAAACTACAAAGAATTAAAAATACAAGATTACTTTGATACAGCAAAATCATCAATGAGCAAAGCTTCAGACGCATCAGTAGAAGAATTCACAAGTCTACAAGAGGTCAGTCTATATCTGACAGATCAAATCAAGATGCTGCAAATCGGTCAAGAAACTCAAATGGTGAAAATGATTGATGTCATGAATGATGCAAGAAAAGTTGAAAATGAAAGAACACTAGTCATTGATGATAGGAGAAAAATAACAGAGAAGCTACAAGAGAAAGAATCAGAGATTCGAAGACTTACTAATCATCACTATGAGGTTACCAACCTTATTATTCTTATGAGTCAAGAAGAAAACAAACTAAACACCGAACTCATTGAAAGAATACAGATCATTAGTGAGCTAAGAGAAGAGAATTAAAAATTGAAGCATGAAATCAAAGTCCAAAATCAACACAACAAATTGATCAAAAAGGCTGAAGATAGCAACAAAAGGATGGATGATTTTCTTGATGGATAGAGAAGAGTCAACAACTACACAGGATTAGTGTACAACGAGAATGGTGAATCTTCTAATCAACCAGATCAAAGGAATGCTTTCACAACCCCAAGATCCAAGAAGTTGTCATGCAATCACTGTGGAAAACCAGGCCACACCTCAAACATTTGCAGAAGCAAAATGAAAGGTATTTCTCAAGCACAATCTACTTTTATTG
>MU224506.1:410020-421569 GCA_018584345.1 Thuja plicata
CAAGTGCAGGGAAGAGATTGCATTTATGTGGTGGTAGATAGATTGGCAAAGTTTGCTCACTTCTTTGCTATTCCTTTTACTTATACAGCAGCTCAGGTGGCAGATTTGTTCTTCAGAGAGGTTTTCAAGTTGCATGGGCTACCGAGATTTATTATTTGTGACAAGGATAGCAAGTTCATGAGTGCCTTTTGGCAGGAGTTGTTCAGGTTGTGCGGTACAAATCTTACACCAAGTATGAGCTATCATCCTCAAATAGATGGGAAGATGGAAATAGTAAATAAATGGGTGGAAGGTTATTTGCAAAACTATGTGACTGCGCAGCAGAGAGCTTGGGTCAAGTGGTTACATATGAAGGAGTATTTGATTAGATGGAGAGACCTGTCGGAGGATAATGCTACATGGGAGAGTGAGTAGGTTATTCAGCAAGCTGGACTGAGATTGCTTGAGGACAAGCAATTTCAAGGGGGGCAGATTGTAATGTCCCCACTTTAGTAGTTGACCAAGTGTGTGTGCGTTAGCCTAGTTCTACATGGTCCCAAGGGCTAACGAAGGGTTTAAAGGGATCCTAGAGTGTTTTGGCCTAGTCATTTCCAGTTTGGGCCAAAACGGAGTTGATTTACTCAGTTTCAGGCATACTTACTATTTTTAGTAAGTCAACAAGACACAATCAAGGCCAATTTTGGTGATTGGATTTGATACTCCTCGGTGAGAGCTTTCCAACGAGCTATTACTCATGCTATTCGGAGTCCGTTTGCTAATATATTTTAATGCCTGAAGTGTTATTAAAGTAACAATTAATTTAATTGTAAAATATTAAAGTGTTACTTTAATATTTATTTTATGGGGATAGGTACCTAAGGGAGACATAAGTGAATATTTTAATATGTTTTATATTTCACATCTTTTATCCCACATTGCTCATGTGAGTTGAGTCGACCCTTCGAAAAAGAATAAAAGGGAGCGTTTGTGGCTTCATTTGGGAGGTTGAGTTTGAGAAGAAAATTGATGTGTGAGTTGCAGATCCGTTTTTGGCATTAGAGGACGTCTATCCTCTCTTGTGACATTCTAGATGTCATTCCCTTGGGGTTTGGTCTTTGGATTCCATTGTTATCAGATTCATTATCAGGCAGATTGGAGGCATTTCTAGCTATAGGTAGATTGGGAGTTTGTTCATATATTCCTCATTACTTGTCTAATGCTTATTCCACCTTGAGGGGATGATTGTATAAAGACATTGGACCGATTGAAATAGATTAATACTACTAAAGCACTGTAGCACAGGTACTATTCACATTATTGTAGCGCAGGCACTATTCACATTACTGTAGCACAGGCACTATTCACATCACTGTAGCAGCTGATTGAAAATTGTTGCTGGGTCTCTTTGCTGCTAATAGGGGGTTCGTTTGAGCTTGCAATACTTCCATATGTTGGAGCATTATGTCAATAAATGGATGGAGTAATTAGTGAGTTGAAAATCTGCCATGTATTTGATTTTATTAATTCTGGAAATAACAACTTATCAGTAGTAGTTCAATTTTCAGTTTGCATATTATGGTAGTTCCCTTTCTTGTTCATATTGAGTGTTTTCAGATTCATGCAATGACACAAACAAACAAAACATTTGATTTCTGGAGTCATAAGGGGTCTAAAACATTAAACGGAGAAATAGGGAGTTGGCTGCAAAGTATTTGACAAAATTCCTATCAGCAACTGGTTTAGTTTCTTGGCATTCAGGGGTGCTCATTACAGCAAGATACTCAATCCTGCTGAGGAGAGCAGTTATGAGAAGGAAACTGTCACTTAGAGAGATAACTCAACAACTGAGTTAGACAGTGAAGAAGTTCAAATAACTGGCCAGAAATAGGTTGATATTATAGATGAAGAATGGCCTAAAACCAGTGAAGAAAATCAAGTACCAGCAAGCCCAATTCACATCGGTTTAGAGGATGAAGAAGTTACCAAAGAAGAGTTAACGATAAAAGGTAACTTAGATGATGATATAAATTATGAATCATGGTTAGACAACATTGTCGATACCACTACAAGACAAGAGCCTGCACCATAAGTACAAAAAAATAAAGACATAAATATTGCAAAGGGCAATACTGACAGACAGGATACAACTATTGACACTGCAACAGTCAATACACAGACAAAAATGAATATATTAATAGATGCTATTGATATTCAATCAAGTCAGGATAACTCATATAAGAAAGATGATGATATACCCAAGGATATGGGTATTGATGAAAACAAAGATGCATCCAACACTCAAAAGGATACAGATACATAAATGAACGATGCAACCGACAATCAGCAAGAAGTGTCAAATAAACAAAACAAAGAGGCAAATAACAAAGCTGAGGATACATTGCGAAAGGTTGAAGAAAAAGATAAAAGTGAAAGAGTCAAGTAGGATGAAGGCACAAAACTCAAAGAAGATATATCTATTGATACACCTAAGGCAAATGAGGAGATGTCTTCACCAAACCAGCCAGTGGACTCAGAACAGATACAAAAGGATGCTTCATCTTCTCGACCCTCACCTACCAAATCCACCCAATCTCAAGCTTTACAAATGGTAGTGCATCAATCTGGAACCCAGCCAAAGAAGAAAAAGAAGAAAACATTGAAGAAAGACATTTTGGCTGTTACACTGGATGAAGTAATAGAAGTCCCAAACTGGGACATTACTACTTTGGATAGTGATAAACTTTAAGAGTTTGGAGTACTATGTCAAAGGAAAGCCATTCATAAGAAAATGATACAGGAACATAGGGAAACAATGACACTTGACAAGGCAAGAGACATTCTACAACAAATGGTTCCTAAGGTGAAACTTGAACAAAATGCTACAGTTAAGTAACAAATAGTTGTTCTTACCGACGCCATCACAAACTAGAATATAGATGCAGAACAAGCTATGGAAGAACAAGCAGAGAAAAAGTATCAATACAAGTTAATTGATAATTCATCCAAGAAGTGGCACTAAACAAGGTAAAGCTCTCTGAACTAACTAATCAATTAGAGCCAATGATTGCTGAGGCAATTACCTTAGTTCAAAATATGTGAACGCTTGAAAAGTTTACAAAAGAAAACAGTGACAAGTTAGCAGAGAGATTCTAATGTCACATCGAGTGCACAAAGCCTAACCTCAAATGCAGAAAGTATCAAGGCGCATCATGACAAGGTCATTGAGGCTAACAGGCTAAGGCAAGAAATATGAGATGCTGAAACACAATTAAGAGGTGAGATTACAGAACTACAGGCACACATCTTGCCTAATCTTACTATTTTACAACATATTTCTGAAGCAAGAAACCTAATTGCAACCCCAGAGATGTCTGTAGTAGACAACATCTATGATATACACGTAAGGATATCACTTGAACACATGGCTCTAGAAATGCTGAAAGAAAAATGGGAAAAGATGATGGAGGAGATCAAGTCCTCACATTCCCACCTTTTTGACAAGATGTAAGTACCTTTGCCTTTATTATCAAAAAAGGAGGAATAGAAAGGAAATGTATATTGTATGTACAGAAGGAACAGATATATAATGATAGTTATGTACAATATATCAAAAAGGGGAAAAGAACAGTACATAAGGATATGTATATATACTTACACTTACCGACATATACATAGGGGGAGTCATTCAAATGACTAAGGAAGAAGTATACACAGGTGTACATACTAATATATTCAGTATGTTGCACATATCATGTTTTTGATACTAATATCAAAGGGGGAGATTGATGACATTAATTTTGCCATTAGTACACTTAGTGAAAACATTGATAGAGATCATTGGTACAAGCATAACCGACGGAATACAAGCATAATCGATAGACAGCGAGCATACCCGATAGAACAAAAAAAGTCACGAGAAAGTGCTAAGTATGGAATTGACCGACGAACACTGACAAGTGTTACATCGACGAAGTGAATAGGACATCACAGACGGGTCAATAACATAACATGAAGATCATCACCGATGATACAAGTTTTGAGAACAAAACCGATGGAGCAAAAAAAGCATACTCGACGAACAGTTCAAGAAAGGAACACCAATGACAAAGAAAATTGACCGTCAGAACCGACAGTCAGTTAGAGAACCCACAAATAGTGTATATGAGTTTTACACGTCAGATAAAGCATTGTAATTCTATTTATAAAGTTTTAATTTGTTTTAAATCATAACTTGAGGGTCAAGAAAGCTTTATGTAAATGTTTTAAAGAATTCTAACATATCTAAAACATACCTAACTAAAGATCAAGGTCAAGTTCTAAACCTTGGATCTAGAGTTAACTTGCGAAGCATGTATCAAGAATAGAGTTAAAATCTAGTATAAACAGATGTTCAATCAGTTTTGAAATATGAATTCATTGTTGTTGATAGCCACGAAGAGCGTCTAAGGAGCAGAAGGAAGAATTCATGCAAAGTTCAGAAATAGATCACATCAGTTATCAAGAACACACAGAGGCTATCGACGAGTAGACAAAGGTATTATTCAATCATGGAAAGATGATTACTCATACATAGGAATATTTATTGGATATGTTATCAGCAATTAGAGATTGCATACATCATTAGATCAAAGACTTATGTAGTTGCATTCTAACAAGTGCATCACATCTAAAATCCTTTTGTAGAAGGTGGACTTAACCATTCTTTACAAATCTCTTAATAGAGTGCACACTTAATAGTGTTGCTAAAGCTTCAAACGAAGTAGATTTTAACAAGTCTCCACTGTAATACTCCTAACAAGGTAGGTCATTAGAAGTGACCAATTGTAAGCCTTAACCGACCCCTTCTTATCTGCAAATAGTGAAGTCTTGTGGGTAACAATCCCCACCGCAGTTTTTGCTTTCTAACAGGATTTTTTTGCGATATCATATCTTGTGTCATGTGTTATCTATTTTCATGAATGGTTCTTGTATGGTTACATATTAAAGAACTTATGATATGATTTCATATACATAAAGAAAGATGAACAGTTAGATAAGATAATTTACAAAACAGATGATTAAGGGTCAATGGGCTAACCAAGAAATTTTTTAGAGGTACTGATTCACCCCTCCCCTCTCACTACATCATTCCAATATAATTCCAACACGTGCATGTTTCCAAAACTGATAAGTCAATTCGAGTCTGTAGAGATTTATGGGATTTGAATAAAGCTTATCCAAAAGATACCCCACCTCTCTCAGTACATCATTCCAATATAATTCCAATACGTGCATGTTTCCAAAACTGATAAGTCAATTCGAGTCTGTAGAGATTTATGGGATTTGAATAAAGCTTATCCAAAAGATGATTTTCCATTTCCCAACATTGACATGATTGTGGATCTCACAACAAGATTCAAAATGTATTCCCTCATGGATGGATTTTTGAGATACAATTAGATAAAAATAGCACCCAAAGATCAGGAGAAGACAACTTTCATGTGTGCTTAGCGCATGTTCTGTTGGAATATTATGCCTTTTGGTCTCACAAACATAAGAGAAACATACCAGAGGGCTATGACGACCATGTTCGATGACATAATGCATAAGAATATGGAGGACTATGTTGATGATACTTTGGCAAAATCAACAAAGAGAGCTACACACTTGGTTGACTTAGAAAATATTTTTAACAGAATGGATCAATTGATATTAAGACTAAATCCAAAAAAGTGTGCCTTTAGTGAGACATTAGGCAAGCTCCTCGGGTAAATTATCTCAGCAAAAGGAATTGAGGTTGATCCGGAGAAAGTGGCAGCAATTATGGAAATGCAACCACCAAGAAATATCAACCAAATCAGAAGGTTGCAAGGCAAGCTACAACCAATTAGGAGGTTTATCTCACAGCTAGCAGATAAAGCACAACCCTTCACAAAAACATTACACAAAGGCGTAACATCCAAGTGGGATGAAGGATGTGAGAAGCACTTTCAAAAGATCAAAGACTACCTAACAAATCCTCCTATATTAATCACACCAATACCAAGAAGACATCTTCTGCTCTATATCTCAGCTACATAAACGTTAGTTGGAGCTCTACTAGCACAACATGATGAAACATGAAAGGAAAGAGAAATCTACTATATAAGAAGGACAATCATTTCTTATGAGCAGAATTACATGATTATAGAAAAAACTTGTGTAGCGGTGGTGTTTGCTTCTCAAAATATCTGACACTATATGCTTGCACATTCTATCAAATTGAAATGTAGAAAAACATATGGGGCAGAGGTGAAGTGTATTATATTACATTGAAAATTTGGTATGAATGACCTACATACGCTTTCATATTTTATTCAAAGCTCGTACAGATTGCATACCTAAATCTTGGGAAAATATTTGTGTGGTCATGTCTTATGGTAGTGGAATTTAATGTAGCTACCACTGAATTCCCATCACGATCTGACATACTTATCTAAAACTGGAAAGCCAAATCAGTGTAGAGAGAAAAAGAAGAAATTTCTCGGTGACTAGGTTTGAATCTACATTTTAAATCAAGTACGCTATTATATTTTGTTTATATTTTATGTTGATTTTGGTGATCAATCCAAGTGGTATGCCTTTTCCATATTTTAATGACGTGTCTCTTTTATTCTTTAAATTCACCAGTATTTCAGAATTATTTGGTTTTGTAAAATTATTTTGAGATGTGTATTAATTGTTAGATTAAGTTTTCATTAATATTGGAGGGCTAATATTAGAATAAGTTGTAAAGAAAATTTGTTAATGAACATCATTTTTAAATTTTTAGCTAATCCTTAGAAATGTGCTTCTTACTTTGTGTTATTGAAAATATCTTTTTTAAAAATGTTTTTTTTTAACATAGTTGATAGACTGTAAGTCTGGATATATAGAATTCACTCTTTTTGAAATGGATGGCAAAAGAATATGCAAAGCTACTAAATCCACCAACTCACTACCGTGGATTTCGAGTAAATTAAAAAATGATTTAGAGATTTGAGGAATATTATTCGTGCTTTTCATTGGGCCACATAAGCCCTTGGGATACCTTCTTCATTGTGAAGCATGATCTCCGCAAAAATTATGTCAGGTTCGAGACAATAAAATTCACACAGCACAAGGACTTGACTGCATATGAAAAATATTTTAAAACATAAGTCTAGCGCCCTCAAGCTCATAAGACTTAAGCATTTTAGATGAAAAATGGCTGCCATAAGGGTTTTCTACACAACCTAATCCTAAAGGGGCTATACAAGCACTCTCTCCAGGTGGATATTTCTCAAGCCCACATGTCTCCTCCCTAGGGATATTCCCATTTCTCTCAGAGTACTCTATCACAAGCCTTGATAGTTGACCCACCTTACAATTATGAGTGGGTCTCAATTTGTTGGACTAAAACTTTCTCCTTGTGGGTGTTGCTGAAATCCACAAGGCTGCTTCCTCAGAAGACAAATGTTTATTCCATATATAAAAAACCCTAAAATATTTCCTCCACTAGAGAATTCAGTTGAAACTCTCCTGACATATCTGAAGTCACACTTTTTCCTTGCGGGTATTCACCAGATTCATAGTGCTCTGCCCCAATGCCATGCCCATTTTCTCCAAATGGGGCTTCTTCTTCAGTAATTTGTGAGGCCTCCACTTTGCTAAGGTTTTGAGAAAACCCTATGCAAATTTAGATCATCAAACAAAGTCATTCAAACTATTAATGTGCCTCATTTAGGCTAATCCATGTTATGAATATTGAAAAATGTAAGAAAGAAAATAGAGCAAATGAAATAAGAACACACAATCAGAAAACAACTTTGAATTTATCGTGGTTTGGAAAATAATCCTACATCCACTCTTCAATGGGGGAATACTTTATTAATATGATCTATGTTTGAATACATATGACAACTCTTCTGCTAATCTAAAAACCACTTACAAATATCAGTAAAAACAACTCTTATAAAGAGCTCTACAAGGATTTTGAAAGGTCATCGAAAGAGCATGAAGTAAGAGGAAGTCCATTGGGCTTCACTCCCCAACAATATCCCACTTGAAGACCAAAAAATGTTGCAACAAAGAAATTCCCCCACTGTGATTCCACTATTACATTCTTGAAATATCGAGAGAAGCTCGACAAAACTCAAATTTCTCTTGTGTAATAACCTTTTTGAGAGCATCAACTGGGTTTACCTTGGTGTCAATCCTCTCTACATGATGCTTTCCCTCTTCAATGATATGTTGAATATAATGATAACATAGCTCAATGTGTTTAGAGAATCGTTGAGAAGTATGATGTTTAGTCATGAAAATGACAATACTGCTGTCACAAGACATAGCAAAATCAGATTGCTTCAACCCTAATTATTTCAACAAAAACTGCATCCATACCATCTCCTTGGATCCTTTGGAAAGATCCATGTACTTAGCCTTTGTGGATGATTGAGAAACTAAATGTTATAATTTAGAGACCCAACTAATCATTGCCCCAACAAATGTAAAAACATAACTAGAAGTGGATCTCCATTTATCTAAGTCTCCACCAAGATCGGAATCTATAAATCCTTGCAGTCATTCCTTATCCTTTACAAAACACAAAGCAAAGTTATAGGTACCTTTTAAGTACCTGAGGATCCATTTAACAACCTCCTAATGAGGTTTACCCAGATTACTCATATATTTGCTAACTACTCCCATTGCATGGGAAATGTTTGGACGAGTAGAAATCATGGAATACATAATACTCCCAACTGTAGATGTATAAGGGATGTCTTTCATGAAGGCTTGATCCTCTTGTGTTTTAGGGAAAATTTCAACAGATAACTAAAAATGAAAAGCTAAGGGAATGCTTACAAACTTAGCTTCCAACATGTCAGATATGTCCAATGCCTTCTCAATGTATTGTTTTTGAGATAGCCAAAGTTCCTTCTTATTTCTATCTCGAATAATAGTCATGACAAGAATCCTTTTCGCTGCTCCCAAAACTTTCATAAAAAATCTGCTAGCTAACTGCTTCTTAAGCTCATGAACAAGCTTCATGCTAGTTCCAATAACTAACATGTCATCTACATAAAGTAAAAGTATAACAAATATACCACTAGGAAACTATTTGAAATACACACATGGATCAACATCCGAGCAAACAAAATTATGCTCAAGCATAAACTGGTCAAATTTTAGATACCATTATCTCGGGGCTTGTTTAAGCCCATATAAGCTCTACTTCAATCTACAATAGAGATGTGCCTTACCCTTTTTAATAAATCCGTCACGATGATACATATATAATTTTTCATCAACATCTCCACGTAAGAAGGTTGTCTTAACATCCAATTGTTCAAGTTCAAGGTCTCAAGCTGCAATTAAACCCAAAACTGCCCGAATGGTAGTCAACTTTACCACTGGAGAAAAAATATCATCAAAATTGATACCTTGTTTTTTTACGTACCCTTTGGTAAATAGTCTGGCATGTAATTGATGTCTACCTCCATATTCTTCCTTCAATTTGTAAACCCACTTGTTTCTTAATGCTTTCATGTTAGGCGAAAGAGATACCAAATCCCATGTTTGGTTTTTTATTAAAGAATCCATCTCTTCCCACATTGCAGTCTGCCATTAATCAGAGTTGATATCCTTCATATCAGTTTTAAAGGTTTCTGGATCTCTTTGATCAGAAACTAACAACATAGGCTTTGCTTCTTCTACAAATAAAAGCTCGTAATAAGAGAATTTAGAAGGGGGTTTTCTTTGTCTTGTAGACCTCCTCAACTCATGATTGTGTCTTGAAGAAATGTTCTATTTTGAATGTAGATCAATATTTTCAATATAACCAATAATTTTTCTATCAATATTACCAAAAACATTATTTTGTCTCTTCACACCAGTATCACGAGCATGCTCTAGAGAGGAAGAAAGTGGTTAAATTCCAATCATTTGCCCTCTTTCATTTTCAAACGTACTAGATTGTCTACATTTTATAAAGGAATCATTAGTCTAGAATGGAATTCACTACGGGACATCCAAATCATGGGATAAATTTGGAAGATCGAGTGGAATGGAAGTGTGCAGATAAACACTAGTATTCACCCCCAACTCTGCACTGGTCTCAAATTCAACATAAGATAATTTATTCTGACCGGTGGGGGATGATAGACAACCATCTATCATACCATCAATTGACGGGCCTAGTATATTATTTGTCATTGTAGAGGCACTAGTACATTTGAGGTTAATTTTTGACGGCCATTTGTCAGATTTGCAATGCTCATTTGTCAGACTTTCGACAATTGAGTCCGTCACCATTTTTGCGTTGGAAATTGTGACAGAAGACATACCCATCGGTTTACTGACACCATATCATGTCAAAAACTTGCACATGGCAACGACTTCATTATGGAATTTTTTGCGATTCATCCATCAGCACAAACTGTCAAAAAATTATTTTCAACATTAGTACTGTTGGAATAGCGACAGTTTGCACCAAATTCTGACAGATATACCTGTCGGTGATATGGCTTTAATGTTGAATGGTTTGTCGAAACATTTATATTTATGACACTTAAACTGTCGAAAGAGCGACAGTTGTGCAACATTTCTCTGACAGGTATCCCTGTCAAACGTATAGCATTACTGTCGCAATAAATGTCGTAAATGATTTTTCTCCAACATTTTGTCTGTCGAAAGTATAGCACTTCCATCAGAATTAATTATTAATTGTCAAAAAATTGATGGATGGGCACATTAAAGTTAACACAGCTCAAGAGACCATCATAGTTTGTCTCTTTCTTCGGTCTATATTATTGACAGAATATTTTACCTTTCATTAGCTCATCAAATTCGGGGATTTGAAAGAATTTAACAGAATATTTTCATGACAACGTATATTATTTAAGTTGACATTGCACGAATTTATCTACTTCGTGCACTTGTACACTATGAGGACGGCAATAAAGAAGCATGGCCATCTTCATAGTATACAAGTGCGTGAAGTAGATAAGTTCATGCAACGTCAACTTAAATAATATACATTGTCATGAAAATATTCTATTAAATTCTTTCAAATCCCCAGATTTGATGAGCTAATGAAAGGTAAAACATTTTGTCAATAATATAGACCGAAGAAAAAGACAACCTATGATGGTCTCTTGAGCTGTGTTATCTTTAGTCCTAGCTACCTGTCGATCGTCGAGAATAATCACCGCCTTGAATTTATGTACACTGCACAAATTGATCATAGTCTCTCAAAAACATTTTACACTTGTACATCTCATCAATACTGGAGGCCTAAAGTAATTTTATACGATCACTAGCCCATTTCGTGCATGGATGAGAAACACTATCCAAAGTTTCTAGATAACCGTTTTTGAGAAGAGGAATGAGTGGAGGCCAAAGAAGGGATAATTGTGAAGGTTTTATAGATGTAGGTTACTGAATTATCATCTCTGCACTGGTACTTAATCTGGCCTCCACTCCATATACGTCTTCTCATAATCTAAAAACTCTCCATCATTGATTCTCGTCATTTTTTCAGCATCTCCGTGGACTGAGACCTTAAATTATTGAGCTTCTCTTTGTTTCGAGAA